>QEOQ01000207.1:534615-560220 GCA_010279815.1 Brachionus plicatilis
AGAAAAAAATAAAGTTAAAATAATATAACTTAAAAAGTAGATAAATATTAAAATTAAAATTATATAAATTTTGATAGAGAGTAACAGAATACATATTTTAATTATTTGATGATTCAGGAAAAAAAGAAGAAATAGTAAGGTAGCAAGGTAAGATCAAGAAATAGTAAGATCAAGTAATCTTTGACTTTAAAGACGCAAACAATTGTAATTATTGCGTAACTTTATTAATTAGAAAAGAGAACAAAATTAGAATTTAACACAAGCGCTAATCTTGGTTTTATTTGCCAACGCTAATCTTCAAGTAGATAATCCTTTTCTAATTTTATCATAGTTGCGCTGGTCTGAAATAAATTCACACGGCTATATGAAGCACAGACGGTCATAATAGAAAATAAATTTAAATTTAGGTTAATAGGCATCACTTGTGAATACAATATTTAAATTTTGCTTTACGCAATTTCTAAAATAAACTAAAAGTTTTCTTCAATTTAGGCTAAACGTCACTCTCATTCGGCGCTCGCAACCCTAGCCTAAATTAAGCTCACTTAAATATTTGTTTTGATAATTAGAAATGCATTTGAATAAAAATACAAGACCAAGTCTATGCAAAAATTTATTGAACTATAGAAAAGAGATCGACTGAATGATTAATTTAATTGTTAGTGTGTGAACGTATGCTGAATGCGTTTGTGCAAATGAAATGCTAAAAGTTCGAGCTTGTATCGATTTAAATAGTCTTATGGTTTTTGTTGTTGAAAAGGTGGTCTGTGTGTTGTGTTTGCCGAGGATATAAATGTCTGAGTTTGTTTGTTGGAATGAGAAAGTTTAGTTTTTTTATTTGTTTTTCTAAAATGTAAATTGTAGATGATCGATTTTTTTTAAATACAAAATTTAATTAAAACTACATTAAAATACGTGACTTTGTTGTATTTTCAAAAATGGAAAATTTTATTTAGCCTAATTTTACTAATTTATCTGAGTATAATTTTTTTGTGACATGCTTTTAAAAAGAAATAAATAATATTTACTTTTAATAATCATAAAAAATGATCGTTTTTTTCTTCTAGATAATTTCGAACCTATTTTCTGAGAAACTTCGACAACAACTGTTGCGGTAAATATAATACATTGAAATTAGGCTTTGTGTACGATCAATAGATTGATAATCGTGGATTAAATGCCTCAGCATGATATTTTTTTTCAAAACTAAAGATTTAATTAATAAAAAAAAATTTCTAAAATAAAAATGTGCTTCATTTTTTTTAAAATAAAGACTGGAATAATTAAAAATTGAATATTTTTATCTTTGATTTGATAATTATTTTTTATTTCTTTGATTTTCTATTAATTTTTATTTCAATTTGTCCATGGGACTTAAACTTTAATTAAATAAATAAAAATAAATAATATAACTTAAAATAAATTAAAAACAAGAATATAAAAGCGACTTGAAATGGGATTCTCAAATCAAAAATGTGACCGCAAGGGTAAATTTTATATTGGGGATGATTCGTAGATCTTTCAAATTCTCAACAACAAATATAGTTAGGCTTTTATACTATTCACTTGCTAGACCTCATTTGTAATACACTATCAGCTCATGGGATCCATACTTATAACAAGATCGAAAAGGTTCAGCGTAGGGCGACGCGGTTAGTTACTCAGCTTGTAGATTTAGAGTATTCACATCAGCTATCTAGACTGCAATTAACAAGTTTAAAAACAAGAAAGATACGTGGAGATCTAATCCAAATTTAAATAGTAAACATTTTCATAGCAACAGTTAACAATTTGGAAGACAAGCTAGCCTTACAAAAGGATTTGGACACCTTGTCTAGTTGGTCAATTACATGGGACACTGAATTGAGTATTGAGAAATGTAAAGTTATGCATGTCGGACAGTAGAATCTTCTAAATGAGTACACAATCTTTAATAAACATGGTACTGAGCCCTTAAATACAACCAGATTGGAAAAGGATCTTGGTGTCTATTTTCAGAGCGATCTTAAATGGAGGACACAGGTTGACTACTCTTCTGGCAGAGCAAACAAGATACTGGGTATGATATGGAAGAATTTTGAGTATTTTGATGTAAATTTGGTTAAGCTCCTATACACATCATTAGTGAGACCGCTAATAGAATACGGGATTAGTGTCTGGAGTCCATATTTTGAAGGTGAAAAGAATCAATTGGAAAAAGTTCAATGTAGAGCGACGAGAATGATTCCGGGTTTTAAAAAAATTGAATATAAAGAGCGGTTAGCAAGGATGGTTAGCAAGGGGGAATGTAATAAAAATCTTGTCGAATAAAAAATGGGGCCTTGACTTAAACACTTTAGGAAACCTTTATAAGTCTTTGATTGGATCTATTCTAGATTATTCTTTTCCTTGTCTTAACTCTCTTTCAGAAACTAATATCAAAAGGTTAGAAGTAATCCAAAATTCAGCAGTTCGTTCTATAATAAAACTAAGATATGATACTCCCTCCAACATATTACATAATGAGGCAAATAATAAACTTAAACTACTTACAGTCTCAAATCGACTTTTTGAGTTGAGTGAGAGATATGTTAGGGCAGGACTGAGCCATTCTGTTCCATTAACTGTTAGACTGGTGGAAGAATATAACAAAGGTTTCGAATCAAGATACATCGAGTACCCAACTCCATTGTGTAATTGCTACCTTACTATTTCTTCTTTTTTTCCTGAATCATCAAATATTTAAAATTTGTATTCTGTTACTCTCTATCAAAATTTATCTAATTTTAATTTTAATATTTATCTACTTTTTAAGTTATATTTTTTTAACTTTATTTTTTTCTTACTTTTTATTTTTATTTTATTTTATTTAACCTTATTTTAATTTTTAATTTTTTATTTTTTTTTTTATTTAATCTGAAGGAGCTTTAGCTTGGTACAGATATACAGACTTGGGATAGTATATTTCAGTATTCAGTATTACTGATACTGTTACTGATACTGATCGTTAAAATATTGCTCCTGACTGGAGCTGATAATCAGTATTTCAGTATTACTGGAAAATACTGAAAAAAATTAGAAAAAAAAATTTAAAAATGTCAAATTAATTTTGAAACATAATTTTTTTTTTTTGTTTCATCAATTTACATGTTTATGTAAAATGGATATAATTGTTTAAAAAACAAACAAAAATAAAAGGGGCGGTTAATAGTATCCAGGGAAATTTTTTGTATTCAGGCTACCTCAGCAAAGATCGAACAGGTATTTTCGGTATCTGGATTTTTAATGAGACCACATCGAAGTCGATTCACATACCTTTCAAATTTAATGTTCTTAAAATGTAATAAGGATTACCTATAAAAATAAAAATTGTATTTTTTTTTGTTAAATTTTAAAAAAATTTTAAAATAAGTCCGATACAAACTTTATTTGTTTGTTTTTGTATTTTTATCTGAATGGTCACAAAATTGACAAAAAGACTGAAATATATTTTATTAGAAAATTTAAATTTTTTTTTAAAACATGATTTTATACTGATAGCCTTAATACTGGTACTGGCTGATTTCGATACTGAATTTCATCCTCAATACTGAATACTGACTGATACTGATTGGGCTTAATACTGTTACTGACTGATACTGATTTTTCTTATACTGTTCCCAAGTCTGCAGATATACAAATAAATAAATGGATCTTATGTCACTTGATACAAGAAGAAGAAGGGATGATTTAATTCAATTTTACAAGATCGTTAATGGGTTAGAAGCTGTCAACTTCACGAATGGTATTAGGTATATGTCAGCAAAAAATAATTATAATTTAAGAAGTCTCTCGAAAGTGATTTCAAGAGAACTTATTAAAAATTGCCCAGTACGATACAACTAAATTTCAAACAGAGTGGTCAACGATTGGAACAGCTTACCAGAGAGGGTAGTGGAAGCAACTTCATTAAATTCGTTCAAAGCGAAGCTTGATGACTGGTTTAGAGCGAATGAACGTTCAAATGGTGTTAAGGCAAAGAACTGCCACAGCCTTATGGCTTAACTCGACTAAAGTCGGGTCGCAGTTATATTTACTACTACTACTAAATGTATAAGCTGGTGAACAATATGGAGATTTTGAATTTCAGAAAGGGTATTAACTTCAACTTAAACACCAGGCCTAGTAGCAAAAGGTTTAATTTTAGAAGAAACTCCGAAAGGTTTAATCTTAGGGAAGAATTGTAATCCAAGATTCAATTTGTTTACAATCAGAATTGTTGGTGTTTAAAATAAGTTGCCAAAAGAAATTGTGAGTGCAATTAGTCTAAACAGCTTTAAAGCGCAATGAATCGACTCCTATAGCTCATTACAGCTTTGCTTGGATTAGCTCCAAGTTGCAGTAAAAACTACTACTAGTAATATGAAAATATTATCTAACTTTTTATTATTTAAAATCAAAGAAGAAATTAATTTTAATTCAAATTTTTCAATTATTAATAGACTACTATGATAGATTTTCTCCATCTCTTTAGTAAAATTTTACTCCCAAAAATTTTTTATATAAATATTTTAACTCCCAAGTCAACTGATTGAATCTTGGTCTTAAAATATTACGTTTAAATAATTTTTTTTGAATTAATATTTGAATAATTAAAAATTAAAAATTTTTATTATTGTTTTGATAAAGTAATAAAAAAATTAATTAAAAATTGAATATATGAGTTGTTTGATATTCTGAAAATTTTACAAATAGGTTTAAAAAACTTTTGACTCTTTTTTATTTAGCTTTTTTATCATACTTAATTCAATTACACAAACTAGTTAACATTAAAAAAAATAATTAAATTATTTTGAAATAATTTAAGCGATCTAAATTTTAAAAAATTTTCTTTTGAACCAAAATTTAAATTTTGTTTACATTTTTTTGCAACAACAAAAATCTTTACTTTACAAAATTGTATATTCATAATTTTTGGCTTTTTTTGCTATAAAAAAAAATGAAAATTTGATGATAATTGAAAAATTGTCCTTGTTTTATTTTATCCCATGACAATCTATTCTCAGCATAAATCTATTGCCGAAAAATAATTAAATTAAAAAAAATTACAGCTAGACATTTTTCCTATTTTTATATTCCCATTTTTCTCAAATTCAAAATATTTTCTCTATATACTCTGAACTTCAACACATAAAATGATGATGCGCCAAGTGAATTTGTCAGTAGCATTACTGTACTAAAAGTGTTATCAGATGAATTTGTTTTTCTTTTCTGTACTGAACTATAGCTTGTTAAGATTTATTTAGAAATTGAAGCAATAATGTTATAAAGTGGAAGATTTTAAAGTATTACATTGTTCAGGAAAGAAAGAAGAAAGTAGCAAATACGGCGATCTCGCATATAATTTCTGTTTTTTTTTTCACAATTTGGTCTTCAAGTGTTTAAAATGTAAAAAATTTTCTCTAAGAGATAAATCTAGGCTTATTTTTGATTAAAAGCTTATTACAAACTCAATTTTGAAGAACTTAATTTATTTTTCAACAATTTTTAGTCTGCCGAGAATTGTATCCTGGTAATTGAATTTGACGACTGAAAATATTGGAGCTATTTTAAATGTGCTAGCATAAGTTTATTAAAGAAAAGGAAAAAGTAAGACTTGGTCATATTTTAAACATTACCAAGAATGTAAGCCTTTAACCAGCCAAGGCTCTGCCTAAATTAATTTTACAAATTTAGCTTAAATAATGAGAGAAAAAATCGTAAGCCATAAGAATAAAAAAAAGATTAAAGATAAATTATATAAGAAATAATTAAAATAGTTAAAATGAGACGAAATCTAGACTGAATATAATTCAAGAATTGTTTTATTTAAATTTTTTAAAAAAATTGTTTTAACCCTCTAGTTTAAAAAGTTTTTTAACTAATAAAGATAAAAAAATTGTGATAAAATACATGTAAATGTCGGCGAAAAAGTTAATTCGTCTATTTTCGCATTTCATTTATACATATACACCGTTGCTTAAATAAACAATGGATTAATTCTGCTAATTAAAAAAAATTAAAAGATTTCGATTTGAATTTATGCTTTTTATCTTTTTTATAAAATTGATTGTGTGTTTTTTTCTGATTAATTAAATCAAAATTTTGCTTTATGTATTTTTATCTTTTTATATGTTTCTTTCAACCTGTCTCTTCTTTTAATTTTAGTTTCTGAGAACGAGTTTAGACATGAATCATTTAATAAAATTTCTTAATAAAATTTAGCCTTAAATTACAACTTTCTTTTAATTCGTCAATCATTGAAGTATAATTTAATTTTGAATAAAATTTATTTTTATTTCTCGATTTTATTTCCATAAATCTTGAGGTAAAAAATCAGTATTTTCCTTTTTACATTTAAAAAAGACTTTTTCAAATGATATATTCTTTTTGCACTTTAAAAGTAAATGTTCTAGTTTGTTAAGGTATTTATTTATATATTAATATAATTTTCAAGGTTCCCTTTCCTTAGATAAATGAAAAATGTGACTGGACCCTAATTTTTTCCTCTTTTTATTATAAACAGGGTAGTTTAAAAGTCACAATTCTTTAGAAGAGTCCAAGTCCAGACTTTTCCAAAATATATCAATCTAAATTCACTAATCCAAATTTGGACTTAAGTTTTTGTGACTTTGACTTTAACTAGACCACCACAATAATCAAGAAAAAAATTCATGTGGCCAAATTCATCATGGCTGATGAATGATATTTTTGCCGTTTCAGGTAGTTATTGTGGCGGCCTTGTTAAATCAAATTTATAAAATTTAAAGATCACAATCTTCATACAATGTTTCCCCAATGGATTGAATACTTTCTCACAAACCGCTCTTTTAAATGTGGATTTAAAATTAATGAAAAGAAAACTTGATACACAACATTTACTAAAGCTCGTCTTAATTATGAGAAAATATATGGAATGAAAATAAAAATCGAGAACTCACATATTCCTCTTGACCCAAATCCAACATTCCTTGGTATTAAATTAGACCCAAAAATCAATTACAAAGAACATTTAAAAATTATCAATTCAAAAAAAATTTCCAAAATTAACATAATCAGAAAAATTAAAAGTTTTAAGTGGGGATCATCTTTTAAAATCAACAGAATTTTATATATATCACTCATAAAGTATTTCGACTCACTTATTCGACTACAGTTTTATAATGCTTTAATCAGGTACTCAGAAGATAAAAGCCAAAATGCAAAAAATGCAAAATCGAGTCTATACAATATATATAAATATTAATTTTCTACTCTAATTATACACATATATTTAATACATATTTTAATCATATTGTAACCATCTGGACTGAAAAGAAGACGCTGCAATTCGGAACTTCCCTGAAAAAACTTTTCCTAAATTATTTTTTAACACTCAAAGGCCCAATATTTTTTATTACGTTAAGGACCATAGGGTCCTAAAAATCCCTAAAATTAGATTTGCTTTTTAGATAAAATAAATTAGATTATTTATTCAAATAATGTTAAAAAATGTTACAAATTGCAAAAATAAATGTCTTTTATCATTTTTGTTATACTTTCAAAAAAAATTATGTCTAGATTTAAGTAAAAACCTAAAATTATCTATAAAAAAAAATTTGATAAAAATTCAAGAAAAAAATTTTTTTATCAAAAAAATTAAACTTTTATTTAAATTCTCAGTCCTTGATCGTAACAATTTTTACAAATCGATTTGAAAACCTTCTCCCCTAGACAAGGACCACATGTAAATTGTTTGCATTTGTCACAATTAAAGTTCGATTTGTTTCCATTACATAACCTAATTTGACACTTTTTTTTTGCAGATGAATCAATGTCAGTTCTTGCTAAGCATTTTCTAGAAGCAACTGGAGCAATTGGAGTTGTAGGCTGTACACTTTTATTCACCATTTCCAGTAATTCATTTGCCAATGATTTCAAATACATTCTACGCGAAATCTTACTTCTGTTACAAGTTTTATACAAGATCCAGCTGTTTATTCCGACTAAATTTATAATATTGTAATTTATCTTTTTTCTAAGACTTGTCTCTTCTCCATCTTTCAATCTTATCCATATCATTCCATTTTTCGAAGTTTTGTCTATGTTAGTTTCTTCAATTTCTTCTTCGCTTTCATTTTCTTCATTATCAGAGTCTTCATCTGAATCATATTCAGCATTAGGCTAATTTGTTGTTTCCATTTCTTCTTCAAAATCATTATCAAAGTCATCATTATCCTCATAATCATTATCATCATCATCAGAGGCTACTGATTGGGTATCATCCGCATTTCTAAGAAGTTCAAGGGCTTGTGAGGCAGCTTTTCGTCGAGACATGGTTCATAAAATTGTAATTTATAAAAGGAATTATTTAATTTAAGTAGATTCTGAAATTTAAAGCATAATTTGCTTGGTCTTCAATTTATTTTACAAAAAAAAAGACAATATTTCTGTTGGGTCCAAAAAACCCCTCTTGGGCCTTAACGTATATATTTTTTTTTTTGCAGAAAAATAAAAATATTTTAAAACAAAAATGAATTAGTTATAATATTAATTGGATTTTAGATTTGATGAAAAAAAAAATTGTCAAAAATGAATAAATATATTGAGCAAAGAGCAAAATAAGCATCTGTGAGTGTTAAATAAATAAATGAATAAAGTCAAAATTTCGACTTAAAAAAAGTTCAAGTTCGAATCTGGACTTGACTCTAGACTTGTGACTTTTTAATAAACCTGATTTTAAGTGACTCGAGTTAGTTTGGAACTAACGGATGCTCCAAAAAGGTTGCTGGGTTTTTGTTCTATAAATATTCAGATATTTTTAAGTTATTATTTTGCAAATATTTAAAAGATTATTGATGTGGAATTAAATAAGATAATACCTAGTTTAATTTTTTTTATTGAATTTTTAAAAATTTTAATCGGATAATATGAAATTTTAGTAGAAAATTAAATTACAAGAAGTAGAAATTCCATATATTTTCTTCTAATTGCACAAAAATAAAATATTTTTCAAATTTCCTTTCCTTTACAGCAAAATTTGGGTGAAATTTATTATTTAAATTTAGATGTTTTTTTCTTTAATAACTCATTTGTAAAATTTGATCCAAAAATAAATGCATAAAATTAAATTCTTTAATAAATAAAGTCGAAAATTAATAACTCAATAAATTTAAAACTAATGTGATACTTATCTAAAATTAAATAAGCAACTATATATTTTTTCTTAGATTGATATAAATTTAGTTGGTTTGCAATCAATACCTAAGTTTTTCTGATCAGCGTTATTTTCTGCATCAATGTGTAAAAAATCAAAAAATTTATTTATTTTTCTATTTATCTACAACGAGCATTAACTTCTTCAGAATAATTTATAATAATTTTAATAAATATTTTTAATAAAAGCGAGAAAATTGATATGAAAAATATATAATTTTTTTGATTAATAAAGAAAAATTTCGATTGCTTGAAATTTTCTTAAAATCAACAATACTTTTTCAGTTTTTTTTTAATTATATAATTGTGACTTAATTACATAATCAATTCTGTAAAATAATTACTCTAATTGTTTAATTATATATCTCAATACGGAAATGTCCAGCTAATCAGTTTAAATAATGAAAAGTCTCGTACTATTCACAATTAAGTGCAAAATTTGATTTTCACTTAACTTGTGACATTGAATTGGAAATATTTTCATAGAAAAATATTCCTCTTTAATTAAACAATTCCGGTATTGAAGTTATCTGTGAGATAATTCCGGCAATAGTTATTTTATCACGTTTATCTATTTTGCCGGAAATTGAAACGAATTTCAAAAAAATATTTAGCTAAAAACAATGAAATAACTTTATGTAATCTTATATAAATCAAAAAAAATCTTAATCTAGCATTCAGATCAAATTGAAAAGAGAAATGTGGCAACAAATTATTCTATTCCATCTAGTTTTTAATTCAGCAATGGCAATTTCTTTGCTTCGCGAACCAGAATTGAATATTGACTACGACAAAGACTACTACAGCAGTGACTTGGACTGTGCTTGTCTCAATGGTGGGTTTTGTGTGCTAGATAATGATTTCTGTGTATGTCCCCCGGAATTTACTGGCAGAAGATGTGAGCTTAAAATTGAAGTAGACAACTCGAACAAGTGTGGACATTTGTTAAATGGTGAAAGCGAGTTTTTGGACTGTGCCAAGTGTACATGTGACAAAAGAATTCTGACTTGCCAAGCTTTGACATCGCCAAGATGTGACTACAAGAAAATAATTAGCATCTACAACTTGAATATTAGCCTAGAATCGAACGATATACTAAAACTAAAAGGAGAAAAACTAGAAAAACTATTAGTGCTGATGAAAAGTACTCAAGCTTATGTCTACGAAAGTTATATACACGAATACAAATATGAGCACAATTATGGTCTGATAATAAAAGATGTGGAAGCAAAAACAATTGAGATAGATTCGGCTTTGAGAGAAAAAAAGCTGACCATCTATAAATCAAGTGATGAATTGATCGGTATTTATTTCAACATTGAACACAATTCTCTTAATGGAAGTACTTCAATCAAAATTGATTTAAATTTTACAATTATTATTTTAGTTTTTTATATATTTTTTAAAGAATTTTGTTGATAATTTTGTGTATATAATTTAATTTAGTGCCGAATTTTTTTAAAATAAATATTTTCTAAAAATTAAAAATATATGATAAAAAAATACTGCCAGGGATGGGGATCGAACCCATGCTCACATTCGTGAATTGGATCTTAAGTCCAACGCCTTAACCACTCGGCCACCCTGGCTTATAAAAAAATATAGCAATTTAACACTTGTAAATTTTGTTCCTTATAAATTCCGAAATATTTTAAAAGCTAAGGGTTTAATAAAACGAACCCCTCTACATTTTAAATTTAAGATCTTTCATATTCACAATATCACCCAATCTCCATAGAATTGGGAGAATTGTAAAGCAATAAGAGATGAAATCCCAAAACCCCTTTTTTTATAATTGTCACCCCTTTAAAAATAAAAAATATGGCAGTAAAAAACAAATAGAAGAACATCTCTGTAGGTCTAAAGTCAAAAGCATAATTTGACGGAAAATCATCCCATTACAATAATTAAATATATGAGCCAGGAACCAAATAAGATTTTATTACGAAAAAAAGACAAAAATAAATTCTAAGTATAATAACCTTTAAGTTGATAAGAAGTTTTCTTTTAAAAAATAAAAAAAAAAAATTAAAAAGTTGTCAACCTTTTAAATAACTATCCTAGTTTACTTTAAAGTAAAATCACCTAAAAAAATGTCTTAAGCATGTTTTTATGAAAATTATTTGGAATAATTAAATTTTGATTAATTTTCTTTAAAAACACATGAAATCGCTTTTTTTATTAAAAAACTTTAAAATTTATTAAGTTTAAAAATAAAAAAAACTGACAATTATAGAAATAAATCAATGATATTGAATATTATTTAAAATGATATTTTCTTGAATTTAAAGTTAAAATTTTATCAAAGATTGATTTTCAAATTTATAGTTTTATAATCAATATTGTGTGTATTTAAAATGCATTGTTAACTATTTTTAGAAGCATTATTTTATTTTTTTTCTTAACCCATGAAGCATTTTGGAATGATCATAGATCTCCCTATTTTTTATTATTTTTTCAAAAGTGTTAATGTAATTTACAAAAAATTTAGAGTAAATTCCAAGATCCAGTTTCCTTTTTTTTTAAAGATAAAAAATTCTAAATTATTTTTGAAATTAACTTTTGTTCAATTTTCAATGAATATTTTTAGTTCAAAATAAATTCAAATGAACAAATATATCTATAATTGTTATGAGCCAGGGTGGCCGAGTGGTTAAGGCGTTGGACTTAAGATCCAATTCACGAATGTGAGCATGGGTTCGATCCCCATCCCTGGCAGTATTTTTTTTAACAAATATTATTTTTAATTTAAAATTTTAAATTTTAAATTTTAAAAATTTAAACAGGATTTCTTTTTTCAGTACTTTTCTATGTGTTATGTGCAAGGAGCTACCATAGGTGACCTCCTAGTAGGCCATCTCCGCAAGCTAGTCTTGCTGTAGCTTATATATATTATTATTATTATTATTTTTAAAATAAAATTCTGAGTTAATTTTTAAAATTTGCAAAAATTATAGAACAAAACTACTAGCTTCTTTTTTTCGTATTTTGCAATCAACTAAATGCATATAATTTAAAAATTATAAATTTCCATTGATTTTCCAAAGCATTTTATGTAACATTCTTATATAATTAAATATCTCATTTTGTTATCAAATGACCATGTTTAGATTAAGATTTAAGCTAATCAGTGCTTAAATTGAAAATGTCAGTCAGCTCGATGTTATCCAAAAAAATGGCTCTAGCGCCTTTGTCATTGTTCAACAAATCATCAAGTTTGATCATAGCACCAGCATCAAACAGCGTGAAGCAGTAAACATATTTGAAAATAAAATTTAGTTAAATTTTATCCAAATTTGATTTAATTAGAATAACTCGATCCCAGCAAACTGATTCTCAAAAAAACCTTCAAGTTGCCGAAAATTTGGACAAAGATGTTAAACCATACAAATTTTCTCCTTTTCAAATGTCTTTTGCCAACAATAAAATGGACTATACCATGGCCAGATTGGATGACTTGATGAATTTTGTTCGCCGTGGATCCCTGTGGCCCTTGACTTTTGGTCTAGCCTGCTGTGCTGTAGAAATGATGCACATCGCTGCTCCTAGATACGATATGGATAGATATGGTGTTGTATTCAGAGCCAGTCCGCGCCAAGCTGACTGTATCATAGTCGCTGGCACTGTGACAAATAAGATGGCTCCAGCTTTGAGAAAGGTCTATGACCAAATGCCCGCACCAAAATATGTCATATCAATGGGGAGCTGTGCAAATGGAGGTGGTTACTACCACTATTCATACTCAGTAGTGCGCGGATGTGACCGCATTATTCCAGTTGATGTCTACGTACCTGGTTAGCATGCCTTATGGTTATAGTTTTAAAAATTAAATATTTTTTCTAAAGGTTGCCCGCCATCTGCTGAAGCTCTCATGTATGGAATTCTTGTTTTGCAAAAGAAAATAAAGCGAAGGCCGAAACTTCAAGCTTGGTATAGAAAATAAGGTTTTTGGTTAAAGTTGAAACAAAAAATAGGAAAATGTTTTTTTACTAAATACTTTAGCTAAAAAACTTGTTTTAAACAAATTTTACTCTAATGATATAAATAAAAAATTAACTCTATTTAAAAATTTAATAAAATCAATTGCATACATTAGCTAGATTAACTTCTATCTTTTTTTGAACCAGCCAAAAAAAATTTTAAATATTGAAAAAATTTATTTAAAATTGAACAATTAAAAAACCCTTTATTTATTTTAATATTCAAGGTTGATCAACAGGCTAGTGCCCTTATCTTTTTTCAAGACTGATTAACACTTCATTTATTTAATTATTTATAAAATTGATCATTTATTTTCTACTATTTATTAAGATTTAAATTTCAAATTTGACTTTTTAAAGAATTTCATAGAGGCTTTCTAATTATTTTTAAAAGCATAAAATATTGATAGTGGTGAAATTGAATTAAATTTTAAATGGTATTTGAAAATTTGAATTTTATTTTTATCTCAATAAATATATTTGTGAATAATAAACTAAAATTAAATTCAAATAAGATTTTTTCAATCTTTTTTTAACGATAAATTTTTGATTTTCAAATTTTAATTAATTCAAATTATTTGTTAAAAATTGAAATACATTTTTTCTATTAATTAAAAAAGTATGCTATTAGAAGATGTTTGGCAAGGTTAAAAAGATTTTAATTCAAGTCGAAAAAGATTAGAAATCAAACCAAACATTGGATATTCAAACAGAATTAAAATAAATGTATATTCGATTATAAAAATATCAAATTTAGTGTTGAAACATTACTCAAATTGAAAAATTAAAATTTTTAATTTGAATGTTTTTATGTAAAAATTTAAATTAAGTTGAATTTTATTTGAATATGCCATATTTGATTTGGCGTGTGCTAATTCATTTACTTATCTTAACCAATTTTACTAGATGACTATGAAAATACCTTTCTTTTTTTAAAATTACTTTTTTGATTTTATCACTAAATACTGATCATTTAGAAAACATACTTATCAGATTAATACAAACCAAAATTTTAAACAAAATAGCTTATAATAAATTTTTGAATATAGCAAATTTGTTTAGAAGTCTCAATATAAGTCCCACTCCGGACTTGGACTTTTATTTTAATGACTTTGACTTTAACTAGGCTGCCACAATAACTACCTGAACAACTAAAAATTCATAAGGTCAGACTTTTAATTTTTTTTCAATGAGTTGGACTTTAATTTGGAAGTTTTAAACAAGACTGGAAAAAAGCTGCTAAAAAAATTGTTTGAAATTTAAAAAAAAAAAAATAAAAAAAAAAATAATAAATAATTCTTGAGCAAATTTTCAAGCGTTCAAAATTATAAAATTTAATTGCAAAAGAAATTATAAAATTTTTGTCTTGATTTTTAATTTTAACTAGCCCAGATCTAAAATTAGAATTTATAAAGAATTAAATAAAAATCTAAATGAATAATCTAAAAAAAAATGGCTTTCAAAAATTTAATAAAAAAGTCTTTAATATTTAATGACTGTTCCAATCATTTTATCCCCATTTTATCACCATCATCTTCTAAAACAGAGTATTTTTTTAATTTAATAATAATAGTTTTTATCTTTTTTTTAAGAATATGTCGCCATCAGCAAACAGACGCTCAAAAAAACCTTCAAGTTGCGGCCAAAATAGATAAAAATGTAAAACCATACAAATTTTCTCCTTTTCAGCTAAACTTTAAATCACACAAAATGGAATATACCATGGCTCGTATTGATGACTTGATGAATTTCATTCGCCGTGGGTCTCTATGGCCCATGACTTTTGGTCTAGCCTGCTGTGCTGTAGAAATGATGCACATCGCTGCTCCTAGATACGATATGGACAGATATGGTGTTGTATTCAGAGCCACTCCGCGCCAAGCTGATTTGATGATAGTGGCCGGAACACTTTGTAACAAAATGGCTCCAGCCCTGAGAAAGGTCTATGACCAAATGCCCGCACCAAAATGGGTCATATCAATGGGTAGCTGTGCAAATGGAGGTGGTTACTACCACTATTCATACTCAGTAGTGCGCGGATGTGACCGCATCGTTCCAGTAGATGTTTATGTCCCAGGTACTTGTTCCACCATTTGAAAAAAATAAATAATCAACTTCCTAAGGGTGTCCACCAACGGCCGAAGCTTTGATGTACGGAATTTTGGTTTTACAGCGAAAAATAAAGAGAAAATCAAGCGCTCAATCTTGGTATAGAAAATAAATAAAATTAAAAAATCAAAAAAACATTTTTTTTATTAAAAAAAATTAAATTCAACTAAAAAAATAACTAGCCTAAACACTTTATTCAGTCGCCGCCCAAGTTAAAATAATCAGATCATGTGGGTTCAATTTAAGATTTTTGGTAAGCAATGGAGATTTAACTTCATAGTCGAGTTGAGTGTCCATTTGATTTTTTGTGCCTTTTATGTAATAAACCACATAGGCACGTGGTGCTATGTCATTGCTAATCGCCAAATTAACTTGAACCAGTGAACCACTAAAATTCATTGCCACTAAAAACGGTGGAAAGCCGTATGCTTTTCTAAGAAATGAAAAAATTTCATGATTGACCACTACTGGTTGGTAAGATCCCCATTGAAATGATGGCGATCGTCTTAAGTTAACCAAATTTTTGAATATACTCAAATGAGAATCGTCACATTTCAGTTGACTTGTCACATTTTCAAACTTGTAATTTGGATGAACTGGAAGCCATGTTTGGTCACATAATGAAAATCCGGCATTTTTGTCACCACTCCATTGCATCGGACTTCTACAGTAATCTCTGGATTTTTCAGCAAATAACTTGGGCTTTAAAAAAAATAAAATTTTAAAAAATAAATAAAATTTAAAATTTTAATTTGAATTTAAACTAAAATTTACTCCATATTTTTTTCCACTTTCATCCATGCACTGATCAAAAGTAAGGTTGTCTTTTGGCAAATCTTGCATGCCAATCTCCTCGCCATTGTACACCACAGCAGTTCCACCAATTAATAAATTTAAAGCATTTGCCAAATTGACATTTTCACTGCCGATTCGAGTAGCAACTCGCTTTTGGTCATGATTTCCCAATTGCCAATTGGACCAGCATTTTTTGGGCAAATGTCTATGATAATCCTCGATCAAATTTTTAACATTTTTGGGCTTAAACTCAACTCCATTTTCAGCCAGCGAACAAAATTGAAAATTTAGTGCAAAATTGGCATTCGGTCTATTGTTAAAAAAATAATACTGTCCAATGGCACTCAATTCAGATGTACACTCGACAATCAAGGCCTTGGTTTGATTAGTTTTTTTGCCAATTTCATCAAACATTGACCTCCACTGGCTCAAAAGTTCATAGGTTTCTGGTTGATCGGCAGTTTTTGTATGCTTTAGGCCGGAATAGTCAAGTTTATTCGACCCAGCACCTCTTACCAATGGTTCGTTGTCAAAATTTTTGTCTTCAAACAAATGTTTAAAGGCATCAATTCTGAATCCGTCAACATTTTTTTCCTCTAGCCAAAAACGCATACTTTTCTCGATCTCTTTTCTCACTGCTGCACATCTAAAATTCAAATCTGGCTGCTCTTTCAAAAATTGATGCAAATACCAAGCTTTTCTGGTTTCATTATAAGTCCATGCCGATTCTCCAAATACGGAAATCTATTCAAAAGTTTTATTTTTTTAATTGAAAAAAAGAAATAAATAAAAATTAAAAAAAAAAATTTCTTTAAAATTTATTTACATACCCAATTAGTAGGTGGATTTATTTTGTCATCACTAGGATACCAAACGTAAAAATCACGATACGGATTTTCCGGATCATTTTTACAACTTTCTTTGAACCAGTGGTGCAAATTGGAAGTGTGATTGGGAATAAAGTCAAGTAATAAAAACATGTCTCTTTGGTGAATTTGTTGGACAAGTTCATCAAAATCTTTCATTGATCCGTAGAGGGGGTCTATCTCGGTTAGAGAAGTAACATCGTAGCCTCCATCCTTGCCGCCTGATGGGTACATCGGCGTAATCCAGATCACCCTGGTGCCCAGCGATTTTATGTAGTCCAATTTTTTCATGATGCCTCTGAGGTCCCCAGACCCATTGTTGGTAGAATCAAAGAAAGAACGGACATAGATTTGGTAGATGACTTCGGTCTGCCACCAGTCAAGCTTCGGTGGTCTATTCTTGATTTTTCTGCACTCGTACAAAAGAGACAGCATGCAATAAAATCCAATCCAGAAGGCAACAAAATGCAGCACAATGTCCCAGTCATCGGTGATTGTTTCTAAAATTTTCTTTCAAAATTTAAATTAAAATTTATGTTCTAAATTTTTCTTTTATCAAGTAGTATACATACATATTTAAGAGATAGGGTGTAAAAATCGCCAAAAAAGGTTAAATAAATTGCCAGTACAGGTCCAAAAACCAGACTACCAATTGAGTACAAAACGAGTTTAGCATAGCTATTCATTTTCATAATTATGAATCTAAAAATAAAATTCAAAAATAATATTTGTCTTTGATGCCATTCCAATTTTATTTAAAGTTTAATTCCCAAACAAATCAATTTAAATTATGTTTTAAAAATAAAGTTTGATTAATGAAAATAATTGTCGACTTAATGCACTTTTGCCTGAAAGATTTAATTCTCAACTAAAAGTAATTGCATGTGTTCGTTCAAAATGAAGCCTGATTCGAAATTTATAGAATTTGGTTGTTTTAAATTTGGTATTCAAAGCAATTAAAAAATGGGTCACACAAGTTAAAAACAAAATTGGCATAGTTTGAAAGCATTGTTTTTAATCAAGGGTCACAAATCTGCCTAGCGATGTTAATCACTATTTAGGCAACAAAAAATTTTTTAGCTCAAAAAGTAATAGAAAATTCAAAATCAAATTGTTTAAGGTAAATTTAAAATTCAAAATTTAACTGCAAATTTGATCAAAATAAAATTTTAATTCGAATTTTTTTTTAAAATTGAATATTTATTTCATTTAAAGCTTAATTTTTATTTTGATAACAAAATTTAATCTTGATTAAAAATTCAAAAAAATTAATTCATGTTCAATCAAAACTTTGAAAATAATCATTTGAAAATTTTGAAATAAAAAAAATGAAAATAATTTTATTTAAAAAATAAAGACTAAGTTAATCTGAAATTTAAAAAAATTTAATCCAACTCATTTGGATCATTTTTTGTCATCAAGAATTTTACAGAATTTAAGAATTTTTTTTCTGCTCAAATTGGTGAAAACGAAACAAGATTGGGTTTAAATAGGAAATCAAAAATCAAGCAATTGAACCAAAGTCTGAATGCTTTAGTTTATTAAGATCTATCGATTTTAGAAAATTTTATCTTAAAAATGCCGATATTAACTAAACATTTTACCAGAGTTTAAAAAATCCTGTATTTTTTCTAAATTTAAGATCTTATATTGGATACCTAGTAAAAATATATTATAAAACAAATTATTCTCAAGAAGTATACCATTATACAAAATCAAGTAAAAATTAAATCATATGATCTATTTTATTTTTAATTTTCAAATAAAATCGAAAAAATTAAATATCATCTAATTTCATTCCTGCTGTTCATTTAAAAAATTTTACAATCAAAAATTTAGACTAAATGAATTGAAACAAATAAACAAAGGCTCCTTAATGAATCAATTATCCTTAGTTTGCTTATGCTTTCTTTTTTATTTACCAAGACATGTTTTCACAAGTAAGATTAGACTAAAAAAATTTAAAATTTAATTTTTTTAAATCAAGTTCAAACTCATCTTTTAAATCAATTAAAAAAAACAAATTTTGGCTATGAATCAGCCGTAATGGACTTGATAAACCGAATAATCGGTGAGCATCATAATGTAAATGATTTTATTGTCAAAATCGATAAGGACTTAAACTCTAAAAGTTTGGACTCATTTGAAGTAATTTTACCATTTAACTTAATAAGATTATGTTATTAAAAAATTAGCTAAGCATGGTTCAAAATGATAAGAAACTATTGATCAGAGCTAATTCGGCAGTGGCCGCCGCTTGGGGCTTCAATTACTATTTAAAATATTACACTAATAGCTCAGTATTCTGGTCTGGAAAAAATATTAATTTAGATGAATCCGATCTTCCAATTGTGCGGCAAAAAATTCAATTATCTTCTAAAGACTTGTAATTTTAAATATAAGAAAATTTGAGTTTTTTAAAAATTAAAATAAATCAAGTGTGAGATTCTACCAAAATATTTGCACATTTAGTTATTCTTATGTGTGGTGGGACTGGTCAAGATGGCAATACGAAATTGACTGGATGGCTTTAAATGGAATAAATATGGTTTATGCTCAAACTGCTGCTGAATATCCATGGATTAAAGTTTATTAGCTAAATTAAAAAAAAAAGAATAAACTTTATTTTTAGGTATTGAGTGACATGGGTTTTACAAGACAGGAAATAGATGAGTTTTTTTCGGGACCAGCTTACTTGGCTTGGTAATAAAATAAAATTTTTTTTTTTTTTATTAAAATTTTTTAAAGGTTTCGAATGGGTAATTTGAAAAAATTTGGCGGACCTTTGCCCGACTCATGGCACCGAGATCAACTAGGACTTCAGCTAAAAATATTGGACAGATATCGAGAGCTAGGTATCAGCTATGTTTTGCCTGCTTTTGCTGGTTTTGTTCCTGATCAAATAAGACGAATTTACCCGTTTAACAATTTTACTTCCGCATCCGATTGGATTGGGTTCAATTGTAACTTTAGTTGGTAAGTAATTAAAATTTTAAAATTTTTTTATCTCATTTAAATATTTGATTAAAATAAAAATTATTAATTTAGAATTTTTTAAAATTTTTTCTCAAATATTTAAACTTAAAGTCTGACCATGGTTGATCCACTGGACCCTTTGTTTAGCCGAATCGGAATTGCTTACAACCGAGAAGTATTCTTTTTTTTTTTTAAAACTTTAAAAAATTTAAACATGATCCAAGGTAATAAGGCTTTTCGGAGCATCTGGTTTCTATTCTGCGGATGTTTTTAATGAAATGCTTCCAAAATCAGGGTAAAGAAACTAATTGCCAACAAATAGAAAAGTAAATGCTTTTTTTAGAGACTTGGATTATTTGGCTATTGTTAATCAAGCAGTTTATGATTCTTTAATAGCTGTAGATGAAAATGCAATATGGGTAATGCAAGGTTGGGTATTTAATCAAGATTTTTGGAATAGAACAAGAGTGGAAGCTTTCTTGAGCAGAATTCCGATTGTAAAAAGAATTATTTATTTTTTTTCATCAATTTTCAAATCTTTTTACAGGGTCGTTTAATTATTTTGGATTTGTTTTCGGAGACTATTCCTCATTTTAATGATTTTTCGTCTTATTTTGGGCACAGTTTTGTCTGGAATATGCTCCACAATTTTGGCGGTGCAAATGGAATATTGTAATTCGAAAAATAAAATTAGATTTTAAAAATGATTATTTTTTTTAAAAAGTGGAGATATAGAGAAAATTAACCAGGTATTCTAATTAAATAGGTTATTTTTTTTACATTAATAATACTTTTAAAGCTTCCGGATAAGGCACGGAAATTGCCGAATAGTTCGATGATCGGAGTGGGTATAACAATGGAAGGTAAGGATTTTTTTTCTAAAATTATAATACAATTATTTTTTTAATCAAAGGAATTGATCAAAATGAAATGATTTACGAATTTATGCTCGAAAAAACATGGAGACAAACTCTTAACCAAAGTCAATTTTCAAATTGGGTGCTCAATTACGCAGCCAGGCGATATATGACAAAGAATACACCCTATGTTGATCAAGATTTTCAATCAATTCTTGGCCGAATAATCGTAAATAAAATTTCAGACATTAAATTTTTTTTTCAAGAAAATTTTCACATTTACTTAGGATCCAATACTCCTTAAAATCTAATATTCTCCTGTCATATTTTGGCTGATAACTTTTAAGTAAAATTTTATAGATTAATTATAGCAGTAGAGTTTTTATGAGAGTAATAATTGTACTTTAAAAAGGACACACATTTTTGCTCAAGTTTTAAAAAATTATAAATAATAGATTTAATTTATAAAAATAATATGGGATTAAGGCAAAATTTTGATCAAGCGTAAAGTCACACTTCACATCCATATATTTTCTACATGACAGTATTTTAGACACTTTTTTTTGTTTATATTTTTCAAGATAACTTTTAAAAAAATAGATATTTTTTTAAAAATTTTCACTCAAATGATATTTCAAACCGCTTGTTTGTTCACTTTTTTGAATCATAAAGAAATAAAATAAAAAATTAACGAAAATATACTTATTTCTTTTGGATTTTATTTAAATATTTTTTTATCTATTTTTTTTAAATCCATAAAATTAAGATAATTTTAAAGTTTTTCGACGAAAAAAATATTTAAATTTTTGTGTTTTCAAATTTTTTTTAATTCTTATGTTGTGAATACTATAAATAAAGAAAATGTTAATATTTGGCTAAATTGAAGTTTCAGATCAAATTTTAAGATCAAAACGATCATTTAAAATTTCAAAACTTAATTAATTTAATGATTTTGATAATTTTTAAGAATTAAAAACTAAACATTACTAGACATGTTATATCTAATAATAGTTCATTATCAAATAAACATCAAAATGATTGATCTCTAATTAATTTGACAAAAACAGTTAATAATTTAAGTAATTCAGGTTAAGTTAATTCGCAAATTCAAATTTATAACTTTTATATCCATTCATTCAAATTGAAATAATTTTATTTTTGCACTAAAATAAATTTTAAATTTCAAAACAGTGATTTTTTTTGTCTTTAAAAGAAAATTTTCATTTAAATCAACTAAAATATTTAAACCTATTCAATTTCAATAAAAAGGGACATTTTAAAATTTTAAATATGAAAATAAACTTGACATGACATGTCAAGTAATTGCTTTGGAAAAAATTTATTTTTTCTCTATTCTTAAAAAAAATAATAACAATTTATAATGAGATAACAATTAAACTAAATATAAATTATTTTTTCCTAAATAGAAATAGTTTTTTTTTAAATAGTTTATTATTAGATTTGAATAAAAATATTTTTATATAAATAAAAAAGTTCCTGCCTAAATATGCTTTATTTCCTAGTATAAGAAAAAGATTTTTGACTAAATAAAAAAATACTCTTTTAAATAATTTTGTTTTTTGCTAAATATATTTAGCTCTTTTTTAAAGGACCATTATTTGATTTTGGTGGTCTTCCTCTTTTCTTTAACTGTACAAATTCACGATCACCTTCATCAAATTCTTTATTGGTCAACTTGCAAAACGCTATGTAATGCTTACAAATTCCAAACTCCAAGAAATATATGCAAGTACAATACCTCGGTTCAGAATAGTTATCAATTTCGTCCAGTTTCAAATTATTCTCCAAATAAGCTTAATCTTAATTTAAGCTTAATTTTAATAATTTATTTATATTCAAATTATTTTTATTTAGAAAAAAACAAAACTGTTTGTAAAAGTTTTTTTTTATTTATAGAGAAAATTATTTTATTTAAATAGAATTGTATTGTTTATATTAAGTAATTTTTTTTATATAAAAAAATTATATCTATTTAGGAAAAAAGTATTTTTATTTAAGATAATTACACTGCCATTTATAATTTGATCTTTTGGTCTTGATCTTAAACTTCAATTTGCCTATTTAAGAGGTAAAACTCAAATTGAACACAAATTAGAATAAGAAGTTAATTGAATTATTTATTAATTTACTAATTTAAATAAAAGAAATAACCAAAATTTGATTTTTTATTATATAAAATTATTAACCTTATAATTTTATTATTTTTTTTTAGAATGTAATTTATAGGACATATGACTATCAGAACAAACAGTTATTTACAAAAAGACCAAGTTTTAATATTCGTCCTGAAGTATTAGAAATAAACTTTTAAATTATTTTTTTTCAAACCTATTTCAAAGGGCATTACTAATTTGGAACAATTTTATTCAGCTTGGGATGATTTGGTGCAAAAAGCCGATGATTTCGCACATTCAGCTCTATTTAGATACGATCTAATTGACTTTAGTAAGGAAGTGCTGCGCTATTTTTTTGACAATCAATATTCAAGATTAAAAAATGCTTGGAACCAAAGCGATTTGTACAAATTCAGGTAAATGAGCAATTGATTTTTTTTAAAAAGAATGACTGACTTGATTTAGCGAAATTGCGGCAAATATGATTGAAATTTTGGATGATATGGAAGAGTTGCTGGCCTCAGATGACCACTATTTGTTGTCCAGTTGGCTCAAAAAAGCAAAATCAAAAGGAAGCAATAGAGATGAAAGAATTTTGTATGAATTCAATGCTAGGTCTCAATTGACCCTCTGGGGCTTGAATTCGACAAGTGAAGTATTTGATTACGCTTGTAAAGCATGGTCAGGACTTATTGCCGAGTAAACTTTAAAAATTAAAAATCAATTTTTTTAATTTTTATTTTTAAGCTATTATAAACCAAGATGGACTATTTTTTTTAAAGAAGCTGAATTATCCATGATTCGAGGCGAGCCGATTGATAATCGGGATCTAGTTGAAAATTTACTTTTAAATGCAGAAATTCCATTTATTTTTTCAAAAAAAAATTATCCCGAAGCGCCGATCGGAAATAGCATAACAATAATTAAAAAAATTCACTCTAAATATAGACTTTGATAATGTATGTAATATATGATAAAAAAATATTTTAAGCTAATTTTTTATTTTTAAAAACTAAATCAATGCTAAAATTAATAAAAATTATTTACACTTTTTTAATCATCTAAACAAATAATTTTTTCTGTTGAGTTATTATCTTGTCCTGAATTTTGTTCCATTTCATCATTAGGAGCTTTTTTTGTTTCACTTGTGCGCTTTGGTTTCCGCAGTCTTTTCAGCGCTTTTTGTTTTTTCTTCCGTTCCTGATCCGGAATAAAAATCTTCGATTTTTGACAACTCAGAATTGTATCATCTTTTTTTAGCAATTGAAAAAAAACTCCCCCAGGTGTTCGTCTTCTATATCCGTCCTTAAAAATTAAATAATCAAATTTTTGTTAAAAAAAATTTTAATTTTTAATTACACTAGTGGGTATCCCTCCGCAGCTTTCAATATCTTCTGTAGCATATAACAACTCAAGGCTTTTTTTCTTCCCCAAAATTTTCACACACCGTTCTAAAATTTAAAATTATCAATTTATTTTCTTTTAATAAAATTTTTATCTATTTACTAATGACATCATCTTTTGGTTCCTGAAGGATTCGGGATATCTCTTTAGCCACTGAATCATCAGTGTCTATTTCAGAAACCCGAATATGAGATCTAGGTTTTGACTCGTCAAAAGAGATCAAAGGTCCTAGGCGTTCACCAATGTCCAGACTTGAACAGGTAGTTTCTTGGCGCACTATCTTTTTTTTTCTTCGTTGATTCTTTGGCCGAGGAATTACTTTCTCTTGGACTTTATTCTCGAATTTGTATGACTCAACACCTCGTTCTTTCTTCGGCTGGTCTTCGGAGAAATCAATTGTTCCGATTGTTTCACATAAATTTTCCTCATTCAGTGTATCAGTCCATAAATTGAATTTTTTCAAATTTATCTTGCTCATTTTGATGCAAGTTATTTCAAAATGAAATTAAAAAAAATTTCTTCGTTAAAAATTTATTATTTTAGAACTGTCATCGCAAATGTCTTAAAAATTTGAAATTTAAAATTAATCTTTTAAATAAAATTAAATATCTATGGAAAAATTATTAAAAGAGGATTTAAAAAAATAAATAATTCGATCATTTCTAAGGATCAAGTGTGATACGAAAACTCAAATCTTCATTTGGCTTTCTTTCGTTCCGGAGATAAAACAAAAAAAATAATTAAACTCTGATGTTGATAATTTAAATCACCTATACCGATTCCTTTATCTCTTCTAGTTGTATTATTATCTAAATGTTGTTTTTACAAAAGCAAAATAACATACAATGATAATAATTATACAAATATCCTTTTGTTCTCTTTATACTAGCTGATAAAAAGAAAAGATTAAAAAAAAATCAACGCTTTGCCACAAGCAAGGTAAAAAAATAGAGCAGGAGAAGTCTTAAATTTTATATGATAAATTATGGCTATTTTTTTGTATTTATTTAAAGTCTTTATAAACGATATGTTCGAGAACTTTTTTTCTCTAATTTTTTTTTGGTGTGAAATAATTTTCAACTACTTTAAATAAAGCCTTCTTTCATTAATTTAAATTTGTTAAATTTGTAGAAATTAAAAAAATCAAGAAAAATGATCATAGAATAAGGGCTATTTTTTTTTGAAAAAATTTTGTTTTAAAATAAATTTTTTTTTTTAATTGAAAATCTGACTGAATAATTTCTTTGATACCAGGCTATTTATACCCTATTATATTAGCAAAATTAATTTT
>QEOQ01000207.1:566343-582905 GCA_010279815.1 Brachionus plicatilis
TGTTTCAGAATTGTCCCCAAGTAAAGGTGGATGCAAAATTTTTAAATGAAGCAAGAAAAAAAAATTTAGTCGAACTTGCCAAACATGCTCGCTGCATGCTCCAGATGGTAAACGAGCTGCCCGGATTTCAAAATGTTACCAAGCATGACTTGGAAATAGTGATCAGTGAGGGATTTTTTTCAGCTCTAGTCATCCGAACCATGAAATTGTTCCGAAATGGAAATTTCTTCTATATGCTGGATGAAAAAACAGTCCTGAACAGTGATCTATTTGAGTTGGTAACCAGTCGGCTTATTAGAGATGCAGTGTTTGAATTTTATGCCAGTTTGATCGAGTTAAAGTTAACCGACCAAGAGTGTGCTTTGTTGATACCCATATTTTTATGTATTTTTGGTAGGACTTTTATTTAAAGTAATTTTTATTTCTTTATTTTTTTAAAGATTTTAGTAGACAATTGAATGAGCCTGAAGTGTTGAGAGACCTAGGTGAGTATTACACTAAAGCGTTAGCTTACGAATTTTCGTTAAATAATCGCAGCATGGAATTTAAGGAAAAATTTGCCAAGGTAATCAGAATTTTTTTATTTTTTTTTATTTTTTTTGTTCTTTAAAAAAGATTGCAGCCTTGGCTCCAAAGGTGAACCGAATTTGCAAAGACTTGGTCTTGGACGTTTAGACAAAAGCGCTGGAAATAGTTTGGAGAAATGTGTTTGTGATTAGATATTTAGATATAAAAGAATTTAATTTTGTAATTATTAAAATTAGTTAAAATCTTAATTTTATTTATAATGTGATTTTTAATAAAAAAAATAGAAAAGAAATCAAGTAATTTTTAAAAAGTATCTCTAAGTAAAGTTATATCCGAATATTTTATGTTTATTTAAAAAATATTAAAAAAATTTTCCAAAATTTTTTTAAAGTTTGAAACCTAACTGATAAACCATTTAATGGAACTCTAGAATGTTTTGAAGCCTCGTCATTTAGGATTTTACAAAGGTTCATGAAAAAAGTTTAAAAAAAAATCAATTTTATAATTAATTATTTCAATAAAAATTTTTTCAATTTGTAAAAACTAAATTAAAATAAATAAAACAAAACTTGAGCAAGTTTATAATTTTTCTGTGATGCAGAGAGTTTACATTTAATCATTTGTAAAAAATTATATGAAAAATTTAAAACTTGCTTAAGTTTTGGCTTAGTTCAAGTTTTTTTCGAGAATTAGAGTAATACAAAAAATTTATTTAAAATATAATTTTGCAAATTTTTCAGCAATATTAGCAATTTTGAGAACACTCAAGTCCAAATCTTGAATTTTTCTCGAATTTTTTTATTTTTATTTTTCATATTGCCATTCGTTCTGCTTTGCATTTATGCTGTGTTTCTATACATCTCCAGTTAGTTTTGGTTTTGCTTTGATATGATATTCTGAAAAAAAAACTTTCTAAGCATATTTATTTTTATTTATTTGTTTACTGTACTGAGCTTAAGCTCCTTCAGAATAAAAGTAAAAAAAAAAAATAAATAAAAATAAAAATAAGAATAAAGTTTAAAAGAGTAAAATAAATTGAAATTAAAAAGAGATATATTGAAATATGATGAATCGTGCGACACATGTTTACAAAGTTGAAACTTCGGGAAAGCAAGACAAAAAAAGTAATAAAAGTTAAATTAAATGAAACAAAATTAGTGCTATAGAATTTTTTAGTGATGAAATCGAATTTTTTTTATAAATTAAAACTTGAATAAAAAATTATTCTGAATAACTTGCTCGAATGAATTTTCATTCAAATAGCATATTCGAATAAAATATATAAATGTCAATTAAAACTAGATTATTCATCAGTTATGCAAGAGTCAATTTTAAAAAATGAAAATTCATTAAAATAAATGTTTTGTCAATTATTTTTTATTTTTGTAAATGAAATTTTTGTCAATTTAAAAAAATATTTGTCTATTTAATATAAAAGAAAATTTAAAATTAATTTAGCTAATTTAACAGGGTATAAATAGCCTGGTATCAAAGCTAGTCTAAATAGTTGCCGAGTTCGCAGCCATTAAGTGCTCGGATGAGTGGCGCTGTTTATGATGAACGTCCCATATGTAACTTTGGCTGCTGACTGTTGAGTTGCAATCATACCGTTGCCGGTCCCAAGTCCGGATGAAAAAATGAGAGGGGAAGGACTAACAGTGTGACTTGACAGATAAACACACGAGAAAAAGTTTATTAAATATTTATTTTGAAAAAAAAGATTCGGCTCAGACTCTTTTAAAATTAATTTAGCTAATTTAACAGGGTATAAATAGCCTGGTATCAAAGAAATCTCGTAAAATATAAAAATAAAAGCAATTGTATATGAAAATGCAGCCAAATCGAAACTTTGTAACGAGGAATTTAGAGTAAAAATTACAAAAGTTTAAAGTGGCAAACGTATCACAATAGAATGTAAAATTTGTGGCGGTTTTTTTGAAGTTGATAGAGGTTATAAAACCCAAATGAGTAAAACACATAAACAAAACTAACAATTTTTTTACTAAAAATATCACAACAATACTTTAAAATATATTTTTTTTTAAATCGAATTCGAAAATAAATTTTTTTTTCTTCGTGAATTGTTCACATAAGTCTAGGATAGTTCACCTCAAAATTGTTCNAAATAATATTTGAAAAAATTATTTAACAAATTTATTTAATTTTTTTTCACCACAAAAAAATTTGCGTTAACCAGTTATTTGGCTAAATGTGTACGAATTATTTTTCTTTTGAATTGGGCACAATAAAATTGTGTTTTGTAGTTATTAGTGATAAAAAGTTTTGTTTTGTGGTGAAAAGTTTTTTAAAAATGGGGAACAATTTATTTCTTAAATTTTTGTCAAATACTAATAGATCAATAACTCTATTCAGTTTATTTTTTTATGAATTTGAAATTTTTTAACATTTTATATTTTTATAATGGATTTAATAAATAAAGTGTTAATCAGTCTGATAAGGCATGTCCCTTAGTCTGTTGGGTCCAAGTGCCTTAGTGAAAAAAGTAAAGTGTCTTTAGTTTGGATAAGCTTGTATCCAGATATAGATACGCTTGGTTTGTGGTTCCAAGCTAGTCTAAATAGTTGCCGAGTTCGCAGCCATTAAGTGCTCGGATGAGTGGCGCTGTTTATGATGAACGTCCCATATGTAACTTTGGCCGCTGACTGTTGAGTTGCAATCATACCGTTGCCGGTCCCAAGTCCGGATGAGAAAATGAGAGGGGTAAGGACTAACAGTGTGACTTGACAGATAAACACACGAGAAAAAAATTATTAAATATTTATTTTGAAAAAAAAAGATTCGGTTCAGACTCTTTTAAAATTAATTTAGCTAATTAAAGAGGGTACTAGATGACCCCCTTTATGGGAAACTTTTTTTCTTTTAAAAATTTATTTCATTAGATGTATAAGATTGAATTATAATATTTCAATTTTATGAAGTTGATTATGAAACTTTAATATCAAAAAAATATTTTTTTAATTATTTTTTTGAAAATATTGGAAAATGATTTTTGAGGATTTGTAATTCGATTATGTTTACAAAAATTTTGAGAAATTTAACATATAAATCAACAGTGTCTAGGTCCAAAAGCTGGAGCAAGTGACCCATAAAAGCCTGTGAACAATTTTTAATCTTTACTTTTACCTCTCCAATCTGCACTTGTGCCAAGCATGGCCTCAATAGCTTCCACATTGGCATTCAACAAGCCAGAATAAAACATCAAATCGCCAAAAACCTGTCCAATCCGACCTCACCAGTCTGATCCAACAAAACAATATTTCTGTGGCTGCACCAGCTGCCACCTTCATTCTCAAGCACAAATACATCAAGTCTGCATCGAACTTGACCATTTCGCTAGAGCTGAGCACTAGCTGAAAAAAAGGCACCAATCGGGCCAGCAAATCCGGCCTAGACATAAACTGGTCGAGGTTGCTCGCCAGCACAGGCCTCAGCCTGTCACTCATCATCTCAAAGTTGTTCCTATACTTGATCTCAGTGGCACAATGCACAAAATCAAAGTAACCAGCGGCTTGGCCGGCTTCCAATTTCAGCGACAAGTCCATTAGATTCAAAATTTGCTGACCAGCTTACCCACAAGCAGCTACGAAATGGCGAAGCGCCTCCAATTCAACATCATAAACCTGATGAAAAACCTGCTCAAGTTCGAGCGCAACCAGCAAATAATGTCGAGCAACTTGTTCATCGACGTCGTTCTGTTCGCGTGCAACCACTTGCTCAACAACGACACGCAAGAACAGCAGACTAGTCACGTGATCGAACTGAGAGAGCTTCTGCTCGACATTGTTGACGATTTGATCTCTCAGCAGACCACAAACTAGACGTACAACTTCCAAGAGGAAATAGTCAAAGTGCTCGGCTTCGACTTGTTCGTTTTGTTCATGAATCGAAAGTGTGTACGCACCACTGTGGTAAAGTCGGCCAAAATTTTATTCACGCTTCTTTTGAATCAGGAATATTTAAACAAGTTCATCAACAATGCCGCTTGGCTACACGCCGTCAATTCGGACACGTCTCACACAACCATTGACTATGCTCACGTCCTAGCAATACACGGGTTTCAGTTGATTCAAGCCTGCAAGTAAATCCAGTTGTACTATCTTCTCTTTGCGTTGTTTTTCGATGCTCACAAAATTAATATCAACCACAATCAAATGAGTACAAAAAACGTTCTTTTTAAGGTTTATCAAAACTCTACTAAATTAACATTTTTAATTTTTTTTAAAAAATTATTTTAGAAATGAGAAATAAGTGATTTTAAATAAAAACTTTATTTTTTTAGAAAAATAAATCCAATACCTGACGAAATATTTTTTTATTTCTTATAAATCTTTAATATAAGAAAAAAAAATTAAAAAATTCAAAGAACATTTTCTATTCAATAACAATAAAAAAAAACAAGTCTTTGAGTTTGTAAAATTTTTTGGTATAACAAGTATTTTAGAATAAGCCTGGATATCCACCCAAACCAACATCAGGGTATCCACCTAGACCTAAGCCTGAATATCCACCTAGACCAACACCTGGATATCCACCTAGACCTAAACCATGACCACCTAAACCAGACAAACAAGGATTAATTGGCATTGGAGCTGGAATTGGCATTGGAACAGGCATTGGGACTGGTACAGGAACTGGTCTTGGCATTGGCATTGGCATTGGTAAAGGAGCTACAGCAATTGGTTGGTAACAACATCCACGATTTCGTCTACCACACATTTTGATTTAATGATTCTCTTTTTTTATTTTTAAAAATAAATTCAAATTTAATTCTTTTTGATTTTTGAAAACTATTCTCTTGAAAACTCTTTTTTATAAGCTTCATGTGAAAAAAGTTATGTAATTGTATTTCGATTTATTGACGAAAAAAATTATTAACAATAAAATCAGAGACCCATTAACTACAATCAATCGAATTCTATCTATTTCGATTCTAAAATATACAATATATAACAATCACTATTACAACAATATTCTTTGAATTTTCTAAGCATTCATCTTTGTTTACATAATTTTTTCTTTTCACAAATTACAATTTTTTTGATTTTCAAATTTAAGTTAATTATTTAAAATTATATAAAAAAATAATCATTAAAATATTTAATTTAGAGTCATCCTCTTTTATCTATTTATTTAAATACACAACTTTTGGTTTTTTATTTGTATAATTTTTATTTATAATTTTTTTGTTACTTAAAATAATTTGTGCCCTGTGGAATGGGTATTATCCATTTTAAACAAAAATTTAAATAAAAACCCAAGTCTTGAAATTTCTCTACTTTTTATTAAATCTTGGGTTTATTGCAGCTGAAGCACATGTTCTAGTTACTATATAAACCAAATCCTTTTTTTTAATAAATTCCGATTTCTAATAAAGTATTTATAAAACAATTTTGTTTTGTATTTTATAATTCCCAATAATTCTCAGAAGCTGAGGCTTCAACAAAATTATTAAATTTAAATTTCGGACAAATCAGTATAATTCTATTGAAATGAAATTTATCTGTAAATAAAACAAAAATGAATTATCATTATGAAGAACGATAAAGTTAGCTTTTACAAAATAAGAAGAAAATTAATGAAACCTATAATGATAAAAAAATTTAAAAAAAAGATAAACAAATAAATAATATTGTTAGCGGCTGGCGCTTTTAATTGTTGATAAAAATAATAAAAGTCCTAGAATAGCTTAGAACTTAAGTTGCCAGTCTAATTTATAATTTAAAACTGATTCTATGGTCAGATCCTAAAAGTCATAGAAAATGGCTCCAAATTTGTTATATCATTTTGTAGTTAAATATATTTGATTTTATTGTTGTTTTTCAGAGCTTGTCTTTCTTTGTAAATTAAAGAATAAAGCTTCTTTTGAATCAGCAATATTTAAACAAGTTCATCAAAAATGCCGCCTGGCTACACGCCGTCAATTCGGACACGTCTCACACAACCATTGACTATGCTCACGTCCTAGCAATACACGGGTTTCAGTTGATTCAAGCCTGCAAGTAAATCCAGTTGTACTATCTACTCTTTGCGTTGCTTTTCGATGCTCACAAAATTAATATCAACCAAAATTAAATGAGTACAAGAAACGTTCTTTTTAAGGTTTATCAAAACTCTACTAAATTAACATTTTTATTTTTTTTTAAAAAATTATTTTAGATAAAAGTCAAATTGCAACCTGCAATTTTTCAAATTTTCTTTTTTATTTATGAGCAAGATTGAACAAAATGAAAAAGAGCAAAATTTTTACATTGAAAATAAATATTTAATAATCTTTTTCTCGTGTGTTTATCTGTCAACTCACACTGTTAGTCCTTACCCTCTCATTTTCTCATCCGGACTTGGGACCGGCAACGGTATGATTGCAACTCAACAGTCAGCGGCCAAAGTTACATATGGGACGTTCATCATAAACAGCGCCACTCATCCGAGCACTTAATGGCTGCGAACTCGGCAACTATTTAGACTAGCTTGGAACCACAAACCAAGCGTATCTATATCTGGATACAAGCTTATCCAAACTAAAGACACTTTACTTTTTTCACTAAGGCTCTTGGACCCAACAGACTATCATCAGCTCTAGCTTGCAAGCCTCCTCATCCCGGCCTCTATGCGCCTGCATCATCATCACCCCTCCTCTTTTTTCATCCGGGCTTGGGACCGGCCATATAGGCAGAGTTAATAACAATGATTCTTTCTATTTTTTTTCCTATTAACTGTTCTTTGTTTACTTAATGTTTCGAAATTTTCTAAAATAATTTTTTTTTTTAAATTTAAAATCTAACTGAATAGTTTCTTTGATACCAGGCTATTTATACCCTGTTAAATTAGCTAAATAAATTTTAAAAGAGTCTCAGCCGAATCTTTTTTTTTTCAAAATAAATATTTAATCAACTTTTTCTCGTGTGTTTATCTGTCAAGTCATACTGTTAGTCCTTACCCTCTCATTTTTTCATCCGGACTTGGGACCGGCAACGGTATGATTGCAACTCAACAGTCAGCGGCCAAAGTTACATATGGGACGTTCATCATAAACAGCGCCACTCATCCGAGCACTTAATGGCTGCGAACTCGGCAACTATTTAGACTAGCTTGGAACCACAAACCAAGCGTATCTATATCTGGATACAAGCTTATCCAAACTAAAGACACTTTACTTTTTTCACTAAGGCTTTTGGACCCAACAGACTATCATCAGCTCTAGCTTGCAAGCCTCCTCATCCCGGCCTCTATGCGCCTGCGTCATCATCACCCCTCCTCTTTTTTCACCCGGGCTTGGGACCGGCCATGTGGGCAGAGTTAATAACAATGATTCTTTCTATTTTTTTTACTTTGAACTGTTTTTTGTTTACTTTATGTTTCGAAATTTTCTAAAATAAATTTTTTATTTAAATTGAAAATCTGACTGAATAATTTCTTTGATACCAGGCTATTTATACCCTGTTAAAAAAACTAAATTAATTTTGAAAGAGTCTGAGACGAATCTTTTTTTTTTCAAAATAAATATTTAATAAACTTTTTCTCGTGTGTTTATCTGTCAAGTCACACTGTTAGTCCTTCCCCTCTCATTTTTTCATCCGGACTTGGGACCGGCAACGGTATGATTGCAACTCAACAGTCAGCAGCCAAAGTTACATATGGGACGTTCATCATAAACAGCGCCACTCATCCGAGCACTTAATGGCTGCGAACTCGGCAACTATTTAGACTAGCTTGGAACCACAAACCAAGCGTATCTATATCTGGATACAAGCTTATCCAAACTAAAGACACTTTACTTTTTTCACTAAGGCTTTTTGGACCCAACAGACTATCATCAGCTCTAGCTTGCAAGCCTCCTCATCCCGGCCTCTATGCGCCTGCGTCATCATCACCCCTCCTCTTTTTTCACCCGGGCTTGGGACCGGCCATGTGGGCAGAGTTAATAACAATGATTCTTTCTATTTTTTTTACTTTGAACTGTTTTTTGTTTACTTTATGTTTCGAAATTTTCTAAAATAAATTTTTTATTTAAATTGAAAATCTGACTGAATAATTTCTTTGATACCAGGCTATTTATACCCTGTTAAAAAAACTAAATTAATTTTGAAAGAGTCTGAGACGAATCTTTTTTTTTTCAAAATAAATATTTAATAAACTTTTTCTCGTGTGTTTATCTGTCAAGTCACACTGTTAGTCCTTCCCCTCTCATTTTTTCATCCGGACTTGGGACCGGCAACGGTATGATTGCAACTCAACAGTCAGCAGCCAAAGTTACATATGGGACGTTCATCATAAACAGCGCCACTCATCCGAGCACTTAATGGCTGCGAACTCGGCAACTATTTAGACTAGCTTGGAACCACAAACCAAGCGTATCTATATCTGGATACAAGCTTATCCAAACTAAAGACACTTTACTTTTTTCACTAAGGCTCTTTGACCCAACAGACTATCATCAGCTCTAGCTTGCAAGCCTCCTCATCCCGGCCTCTATGCGCCTGCATCATCATCACCCCTCCTCTTTTTTCATCCGGGCTTGGGACCGGCCATGTGGGCAGAGTTAATAACAATGATTCTTTATATTTTTAAAATTTGGTTTTAATAAAAAATTCAGCATAATTTACGTAAATTTTGGTATCAAAGGAATAATTATTAACAAAAAATACTTTTTTAAATTGTCATAAAACATATTAAATTTAATAGATTAACATTTCATTAACTTTAAAGTTTTAGTTATAAAATTGAGAAGAAAGATTGATTTAATTGTTTGATCTTTTGGATTAACCAAATTTCATAACTTTTTAAAATAAAATCACATCATGTCGAATTAGGCGCTCTTCTTTTTGAGCGTAATCGAAATCAATGTTGTACAAATTGCGTTCCATTTCTTCTATTTGCTCATCGGTTATGTTCAAACCGAGCGACTTTTCGCCTCAGGCTAAATACAACCAAAGCAAACGCCATGTTCTGATTCGCTTAAAGCTGCTTAACAATTCAAGCGTTTCTTTGCTTGCATATCGCGATCCCAACGGCGACTCGTACTTCAAATATTGACTTAATAAAAATTAAATTAAAACCTATCATTTTTTAACATTAAAAAAATTTTTTAGATTAGAAATTATCAATTTAAAGTAAAAATCTCAATCAAAATAAAAAATTGTTAAGAATTTATTTAATTTTTTTTTGTTTTTTCTTAAAAGTTGTTTTAAATATTGATGACTTAAATTTTAAATCCCTGTTAAGCTTGATAACGCCTTAAGTAATGACTTGCAGGTTTCTTCTTTTCGGCCTAACGATTGAATAAATAGTTTATGAAATAAAATAAAATTTAATGAGAAAAATGTTTGACTTTTTGATTTTTTGAGCTAATAGTCGATTAGAAGTCAAAAACAGACCTGTTCTTAAGTCACTAAGTCTTAAGTCAAGTCAATGACTTAAGACGAATGACTTGAATTTTTTTTTAGAAAAGTAAAAAATAACGGACAACAGGCATCCAATCCTAATTTTAATTCTTTAGATTTTAATATTAATTATATGTCTAATATGAGATTGGACAAAAAAATTTGATTTTCTTAATTTGTGATCATTTAAATATCTGTTATAACATAATTAGATTTTAAAAAAATTAAGTGATCATAGAAAATAAATCTAAAACAATTAATCTTCTAGTCAAAATAAAAGTTGATTCGATAATTCACAAATAAGACAAACAATAAGTTAAATTTAACGGGTATAGAAAAAAATGGCATAAAAGTTTAGCTTAATTTGCTATACGAGTGAATAAGACCACTAAAACATTTTTTTCAAAATTTAAAACCAGACTGATACGAGCTTTAAAATAAATAAAAATTATATCATAAAGTTGAATTTTCGATAAGTTGTTAGTAAAAAATCTATGAAACCATCAAATAATTGTAGAATGTTTAGAATTTTTTCATGAGTAGAAAAATAATTGAATCAAAGTTTTTATTGAACATTTTTAAAACAGACAAAAAAAATTTTTTAAAGATAATCCTTGATAAGTAAAAAGCTTAATTGATTAATTGATTGAAATTTCACATGTACAGACGTGTTTATTTACCAATTAAAACTTACATTCCTTTTTATAATAGCATTCAATAATATTTCTAAAATATAATTGAATACTAAATATGTCCGCAAAATCTTTATATTCAGGTTGTCAGACTGGTGGAAGAATATAACAAAGGTTTAGAATCAATCGTTTCTTTATATTTCTTTATTTATTTTTAATATTAATATTTCTCTATCATATAACTTAAATTATTTTTACTTTTATTTTTTTTAAAGTTTCGAAACATTAAGTAAACAAAGAACAGTTAATAGGAAAAAAAATATAAAGAATCATTGTTATTAACTCTGCCCACATGGCCGGTCCCAAGCCCGGATGAAAAAAGAGGAGGGGTGATGATGACGCAGGCGCATAGAGGCCGGGATGAGGAGGCTTGCAAGCTAGAGCTGATGATAATCTGTTGGGTCCAAGAGCCTTAGTGAAAAAAGTAAAGTATCTTTAGTTTGGATAAGCTTGTATCCAGATATAGATACGCTTGGTTTGTGGTTCCAAGCTAGTCTAAATAGTTGCCGAGTTCGCAGCCATTAAGTGCTCGGATGAGTGGCGCTGTTTATGATGAACGTCCCATATGTAACTTTGGCTGCTGACTGTTGAGTTGCAATCATACCGTTGCCGGTCCCAAGTCCGGATGAGAAAATGAGAGGCTAAGGACTATCTGCCATAGTAACTTAGACGTTGGATTGTTGAGTCGCAACCATATCGATGCTGGTTTCGAGTCCGAATTAAAAAATGAGACACAGAGGCACATCTTCTTGATATGTTTTTAATAACAAAATTTTCAGGCTATGGAACAATAAAATGTTTATCTAAATTAAAATATTTTTTTGAAAAAATAAAATATTTTTTTGAAAAAATAAAAGATTTTTTTAAAAAAATTTATTTATTTAAATATTTTTTTCTTATTCTTTTGTCTTCTTTTTTTTCGGGAAAGATGTGTCATCACATCTTGTGTCATTGAATTTTAAATGTATATGAGTAATTTTACTTGATAATATTAATGATAATAATCAGAGTTACAGCTGACTAACTGCGGACCAAGGTTACATGTTTCCTTGCCATGGTAGCTGTATGATTTTAATATATCACTGTATTAAAATGATTTAATATCAAAATTAAATTAATTATTTAATTTGCAAATACTTTATCATTGTTCATTATAAATCTGCACCATTTTTTTTTTGAGTATTAAATATTTTAAAGAATCTTTTTCTAGTTCTTTTTTTCTCTAATCATTTATCAAATAAAATATTAAAATTAAAATTTTTTGTTTTATTAATTTTGTGTTTTTATTCGAGCTTCTTGAATTGGTTTTTAAGATTGTGAATAAAAGGAACTTTGGATTATTATTTTTACCTTTAGCAAAATAAAAGAATTAGATTTTGGTCTAATTATTTCAACAATTCATAATAAGCTGGCTTAAATTTTGAAATTCGAAAAAAAATTTAAACATATTTTCCTGAAAATATTGCACTGATTTAGAGCAAATATTCTCAAATGACTCTCAAGAAAAGAATCTTCAAGTGCTATTATGATTCAAATATTTCCACAGGAGAAAAGAAAAAGCACAAAAAATATCAAATTTTTTTTACTTATGAAAAATTTGGATTATTTAAAACAGATAAAAATGGATTCGCTTAGATACTTTAAAATTTTTTTTCAGTTAATTTTTAAGCTATAAATCATTATAATCAATTATCGAGCTTTTTTGCTGGATTATCTATCTATAAAGCCAAGTCAAGGCAACACAAATGAATCAACAGATCTTAATTAGTTTCTTAACTAACAATCCTAAATAGCTAGAAATTAAAATAATATTAATCTAATTTTTAATTTTAGTATCAGTTTAATGATCGATAAGAAGAGGCATGCTTATCCATTGTGCCTAATATCATAATCAAATATTCAAACTTGGATAATTTAATAAATAAGCTTTATTAACTGTGTATAAGTTTTGAAAATAAAATTTTTTATTGTTTTTTTTATTGATTTGTTTAAGTATTTATCTTTTTTTTGGCCAAAATTAAATTTGGTTTATTATGGAACAATTCTTGAAATTGATTGAAATTTCTGTGCTAAAAATAAGAAAAAAATTAATTCAGCTATCTAAATTTAAAATTTTGACATTCATGTAAGCTTTCAAGACAAACTGCTTTTAATAAAAGCTTAATTAATTTTTAGAATAGAATGGCATTTCTATGCATTGGTGGAATAATTGATTTTTTTAAGCAGAATCAAGAAAAAAGTCGAAATTATTAAAATCTGTTTTATTTAATAAAAATTTTTCTCATTATTAGAAATTACTTAATTCCGGATGATACACTGCAAAAGTCACTGAATAATTAATTCACTTCCTTGAATTAAGCATTTAGATTTCATGACTTAAATTAAAAATTTGATTGATAGATAAATCCGATTTATTATTCTGATAAATTCGGTAAATTTTGAGCGAGTCACGGACGGCTTTTAGCCGCACGTTATTACTCAATATTAATAAAAAAAAAAAGAAAAAAAAAGAGCTCATAGAAATGCACGAGTTTATCAGTCAATGGGTTGTCGAAACATAAAGCCAACCACCCATAGAGTCAATAAATGCTAATGGCCAGATATTCAATTATATAACCAACTGGTTTATAGTTTTTCTCACCATGCTAGATTAACATTTTAAATGAAGATTAAAATCGGAAATTAAATATTCCATTTTTTTTCATATTAAAATTTGCAGAACTGGGCCTTTTTGTTATTTAGTTAATAATTAGCCTCTCATATTGTACTCATTAATAACCACTCTGTTTTATCACTTAGACTGTTAATTCAAAAAAAAATTCTAGACTTCAGCTATCTGTAATTAAGCCAAATGGTTTGAACTCATTTTTACTAGGGAAAATTTTGTTTATCAAACCATCTAATTGTTTAAAGGTAATAAATCATTGTGAAGAAAATGATCTCTTTGAATTTGTAATCAAATATATACAATCTATTGGTATTGTATTTGGTTAAATAAAAGAATAGTTTAGAATTTTTTATTTCTAATTTATTTATAAAAAAAAAATAATTTTTGTTTTATTGACAAAAGTCAAATTCATCAAAGAGCCAATTTGAATTATTTATATTAATTCATTCAGACACATATCTAAATTAGGTTTTTTACATGACCATGGTCTCCAAAATAAATAAAAGTAAATAAAGTAATGTTTAGTATTAACATAATTTGACAATTTGTTGTAGAGCTCTAAAAAATTGGGTGGTTGTTTCTAAAATCAATCAATTTATAAATCTAGATCAAAAAATGTTACTTGGCATGTAAACAGTCATTATGCTCCTATGGTACTTTAAACGAATCTAAGCTCAAACTTGGTATGAAGTCATTGAAGAAATTTTTCTTATTTTTTTAAGACAAAAAACTTTAAATTTTAAAATCTTACACATTAAAAAAGTATCTTAAATTTTTTTTTTCTTAAAAATTAGATTTTTTTCAACTTTATTTGAAAGTTGAAATGAAAATTAAGTTGGGTCTTCAAAAATAAATTGATCAAATAATAAATTTTATTTTCCTTTTTATTTTTCAAAATTTTAAAAGTGTAGATGATGATGTTCTTCGCCATTTGATTAGGAAGAATCTTAATAAAAAAACTTAAGGAAAAATAAAATTGCCATTATCTAAAAAATCAATTCTTGAGACATTGTGGGTTTAAGAACAAAGATAAAAAAAAGTTCAATAAAATTTATCTAAATGTAAAAAACTGGCTCTGTCAGCTTACGCATTCGTTGCATCACCTAAATCCAGAAATTTCAATGAATTTCAATTTGAGTGTATTTTTTGAAAAAATTTTAATGGTGTAAGCTGACATAACTATATTTTTGGCTTTTCGAAAAAAGTAATCGAATTTTTTTATTTTTCTGTTTTTTGTTCTATAATTTTTTTGCATTATGGAAATTTTTCTTTTATGAAAACTAAATTTATTTAGCTTTTTAATTTTCCTTTTAAATCGTTTTTTTTATTTATTTTTCTTTTTCTAAATTATTCTGTATATTTTCTTTTATTTTATTTATCTAACAAAAAGTAAAAAGTAAAAATTGATAGTTTGTAAAATCATGTTATAAATAAAAAAAAAAGCAATAAAATAATATTGTTGGTCAAGTTTTGAGTTGTAATTTTTGCGCCATGTAGTGCTAATAAGCATTAAATGGAGAGATAAAACTATATTTATTTATTGATGAATTAAATTACTTTAAGGACAAATAAGAAATAAAAATTAAATAAATTCAAAAAGATAATTAAGTATAAGAGAAGATAGATAATGAAGAATTAGAGATTCAAACATTTACATTTTAAACTGTAAGCAAAAAAGAAGAATAAAACAATAACCAGAGTTTAAATTGTAAATTATGTAAGACCATATATTTTAAATGGGCATATAGATTAATTTGAATCACCATTTTATTGTGAATTATTTTAAAATAAATGGCCAAATATGAAAAGAACAAAGATCAGTTTTACTTCACATTCTTGTAAGTCAAAGTAAATAAACTTCTCTTTGTCCATTTTATTATCATATTTTTTAGTACAATAAGAAAACAATGTTTCATTCAAAAACTAAAAAATTTTAAATAAAATCAATTTTCCATTACTTAAATTTTTAGGTAAAATTCAGATCATTAGAGGATTCCACGCGTTTTTTCCTTAAAAAATTATGAATTTCAATTTTTAAATTTGAAATTATTTTGGTTTTTCAAACTTTAGGGATAAAATGAAAGATCAAGTTGGACTCAGAATAGCTCGATAGTCTGTAGAATTTCCTATATCAAATAATAATACAAATCAAGAATTAAAGATTTTATTTAAATTTTTGTTGATTAGAAATTATGACTAGTATCGTTTTACCCGTCAAAACAAGCAACTAGTTTGTATGCTAATAAAAGATAAAATTAAAAATTTTCTCATTTAATTGGCTTCGATGGCTATTGTTAACAAACTATTTAAAATATTTGTTTCGTTCATTCATTGATTCATTTGACAAAATAAATATTTGCATAGTGGAAAAATTTTCGAGTTTTTTTGATGCATGCTGTCCAAAAAACCGCCCGAGAGGGTCAAGTGTACCTAAACACTTTTGGTTTTTATATCAAGAGCTCTTAACAATTTACAACCATTCAAGAGAACAAATTTAATGGAGCCATATTTCTCTTGTTTTTCTTTCTATCGATGCTGACAAAATTAAACTGGTTGAATTTTTTTTTAAATAATCAATTTGGAATTATTTTAGATGTCAGCCTGCTGATTCAAAAGATAATAAATTTTTTCTCAATTTTTGTTTTTAAAACTAAAAAAATAAATCGATATTAAATTACAATGAACTTTTCTAGTGATTAGAATTATGTAATAGCATAAATATCATTTTTCTATTTAATAAAAAATATCTATTTTGTTTTCAAATAATTGTAATCGACTTTTTTGTAAATTTTAAGCAAAAATTAACTAGCTTTATGGACGGATTGTTGGACACAATTAGATCCCGGTACTGAAATCGGGATAAGTTATTCAATTGACCAAAACCCTTATCTTTTATTTCATTAAACTAAGTTGTCCGTGAACTAATTTTATCTTGTTAACTTAATTTGTTAATTTAGACTAGTGCAGAATTTTTCACCATCTTGTCAAAATAAACAAAATTATCTAATTGAAAATTTTCAAGTTAGAAAAGTATATTAAAGCTGAAAATAAATAAATTTTAAATAATCACATTTTTTTTATTTTATTCTACTTTTGGCGTAAATCTTGTCAACTGACTTTTGTAAATGAGGTGAACTTTAAGTTCATTTTTGTCTAAGCCATGCAATTAAATTTTTAAATTTTTTTTTAAACTTCAATTTAACTTATCTTCCATTTTCAAATAAAATTTTTTAAAGCAATTTCAAAAATTTGAATCAAACTTTAAAATTAATC
>QEOQ01000207.1:583107-620598 GCA_010279815.1 Brachionus plicatilis
AGTATATTAAAGCTGAAAATAAATAAATTTTAAATAATCACATTTTTTTTATTTTATTCTACTTTTGGCGTAAATCTTGTCAACTGACTTTTGTAAATGAGGTGAACTTTAAGTTCATTTTTGTCTAAGCCATGCAATTAAATTTTTAAATTTTTTTTAAACTTCAATTTAACTTATCTTCCATTTTCAAATAAAATTTTTTAAAGCAATTTCAAAAATTTGAATTAAACTTTAAAATTAATCTAAATTTAAGTTTAATTAAAAATGTTCTGGATGGCAAAAGCTGCAAAATAAATGAATCCGAAGTTCGTCTTAATTTTAAATAAATTTTTTGGCCTTTTTTTTAATTAATTATTTTTATTCTTAAATAAATAGATAATGATAATCGGCCATTTAAGAGCTTGTTTTAAATTTGAACACAGATTAGCCCAGTTTTTGTATCCGCGTACGTGCCGATTTAATGTGTGCAATTCAAAACGGGTCCTATCTAATTTCGGCAAGCTATTAAAATAAAATTTATCTTATCTAAACAGAGTAAGCTAGATTTCTTATCTAGATTTGGAAATATTTTAATTTTAAGCCTGGCTAAAGTAGTGGCCAAAAGGCGGAATGTTTTCTAACATGGTCAATTTTGTTAGTACTCAAAATTTAATCTTTTTATCAACAAGCCAGATTTGATTTTAATTATTTTAGATTATTGTTTAGTTAAGATTTTTGAATATGATAAATCAAAGGCTATTTTTTGTGAAGAAGAAATTTTCAATTTTAGCTCGGACCCATTGGGAGCTAATTACAATGTTCGATTAACATTCTAATGAGCCGATATTTAGTTCTAAGCTATTTTATTTGCATATTAATCACGTGAAAGAGAAACAACTTTTTAATGGGTCATCGAGGAATTTGACAAACAAACTCCGGCTAATTACAAAATTTGCATTTAGACTTCATTGAATAATGAACAATTTTCAACAACAACAAAAATCATCTTTCTATCACAATTTAAGACTTTTTTCCGCGTTTTTTGGCTATAGATCAAAACATGCCAAAACTAATAAATTTTTAATCACTCCATTTACTGTTAAAGTGTTATTAATTTTTTTAAACTTTATTTTAACAATTGACAATTGAAATTTGAGAGTGTGAAAAAAGAGGAAAAATTTTTTTTATTTATTTTGATCGTAGTCAAAGAGATCAAATTTAAAGTTAAATTTTGTTTCATAAGGGATGATTATTAAAATTTAATAATTGGAATTTATGCTCGAAAAGGTAGAGACCTATATTTCAAAGAGTTTAATCATAAGATCAAACAAAAAGTAAGTAATCTCTAGCGAAACAAAAATTAATTTATTTCTGTAAATATAATTAATTATTAAAGGAATTTTGATTCGATTTTGCTCTAAGTTTTTCTTTTGAAATCGATCATTTTGACTGCTGTCGAGAATTTGTTTGCATTAGCTTTTCAAAGCTCGCTCATTCTCTAAATTCCATTCTAACCCATATTCGCGCTAATCCATGAATCAATTTTCAACAATTTTAAATTAAAAATTTTCATAATTCATCGACTTTCAGAGCCACTTTGCCAAATAATTACCATTTGATGCAATCAACACTCAAAATTCCCCTCATTCCACAAAATTTCAATCAGACTGGCTCTTGTTCTTTTTTTTTTGTTCCATCTTAATTTAACTTGGTATCTTTTAGATAGCCGTGTTTTTGATTCGAATAAAAATGGTCAAGAAAAAAAATTGACTCAAAAATGATCTCAAAAATACTTTTTTCAATTAGTTTTCTAATTGTGTACATAAATTCTAGTCAAATAAGCGCAAGATTGGAGCTGATTTCACCTAAAATATTTAGTGCTAAAACCAATGAATCGAATTCCAATCCAGTCGATTCAGACCTGACTGTTCACAATGTGACTGAGTTTGTGGTGCGAGTCAGAGGAGGCTGGCAACGAGCTAGACACATAGCTAGCAAATACCATCTTAAATTAATTAAAAAAGTATTTTTTTTTAAATAAAAATTTTATTTATTTTTCTAAAAATCATAAAAGGTGTTCAAAAATTCAAATTATTTCCTATTCCAGCAAGAGATCGACTCTCCAGATAAATTTGACAGTATCGACTACTATTACCAAGAGTCCAAGTCGAAGCGTGGACTAAGCCACTTAAGGGATGGTGCTGAGATCAGGCTTTTGGAATCGGACCCCAGTATCGAATGGATCCAAGAGCAGATGCCCAAAAAACGCATCAAGCGAGACTTTGTGGATTTTGAGCCGAGTATTTTTGCTAGATTTCAGCGGAAGCGAAATTTTGCCGAAGACCAAGACAAAAATAAGGATGGCATTAAATTCAATGATCCGATGTGGTCCAAACTTTGGTATATTGTAAGCAATATTTTTTTCTTTTTATTCACAAATATTTTTAAAAGTCAATAAAATAAAGAATTTTTAAATTATTTTATTTAATCGACTAAATATTTTAGGAAAAGGTTAGAAATAATTTAAGCCAAAGTTTTTTTTTGTTTTGATTGTTTTTGCTTTCCAGTGGGAAAAATGTAAATTAGTTTCGGAACAAAATAATTCAAATTAAAAAATTAACCTTTTGCTGCAAGATTAATTGATTTTTTTTCACTTAAGAATCCGGAGCCTGTTTATTTTTAAAATCTTATTCTATCTCTAGAAAATTAGGCTAAATTAATCTAAAATAAGGGGAAAATTTGAGAAAATTTTTGATGATATATTAAAAGCACCGTAAAACTAGGCCAGGACTAGAAAAATAATTTTTATTTTAGTCTATGAGAGTGGAAGTAATTCAGATAAATTTGTAAAGCTTTTTTAAAAAAAGTTTTAAATTAGCTGTGAAAAATTTTAAAATTTGTAACATTTTTTCTTCACCTAAAAAAAATAACCTGCCAAAAATCTGTAAATTAATTGAGCATCTTCTGAGGTGTATAATGCATTTAAAAGCAGAGTTTACTGCCATTTTTTTTAGTTGAAGCAAAAATGCTAAAAATTTTAATATTTTTATTTGAAAAAAAAATTTTTTTTAATTTTCATCAGTTTTCGATTGATTTTTTAAAATTTGAAAAAAAAATAGTTTAAGAAAGAAGAAACTATGCAAATAGCTTATTTTGACAAGAGTTTCTTTGTTATTTATCTGTCTTCGTTTTCATTATTAGTATCTTGATTTTTTTGGCTATTTGTATATGATTTAATTGAATCATGATGATAAAGATGCCTGGTTAATATCTAAAGAAAAATTCCAATCAAGTATCAAGAAAGTTGAGAAATTGAATGAAACATTTAAAAAAGTGATGAATTCAAGCCGAAGCCGTAAATCATTGAAAAACTCAATTTGTTTCAATGTCAAAAAATAAAAATATATAGGAATACAATTAAATTTTATGAAAAAAGAAACAATTAAGCACTGTTCATTTAGACTTTTTATAATGTCCTCTTAGTTTTTTATTTATTGTAGAAAAATTCTTATGTGTTTTCATTTTTTAATCGATGGCTGACTTATCAATTATTTGAATTCCTCGAAATTAAAAAAACAAAATTGAATAAATATTAATGAATTAAATGAATATAAATTATATTAAATTAAATATTTGAAATTTTTATTCAATCTTTAAACTCGGTCACAATTCAAAACTTATTTTAAATTCAGAAGATTAAAGGGTTTAAAAAATTTAAGCAAAACATTTTGCTACGATGCAAAGATTCATATTAAATTTTATCTAAAATTTTTTAAACATTAATAAGAATAAAAAAATAATTAATTAATAAAAAAATATATTCTACACATATTTTTTAACAAAAAAAAAGTATATAAAAAATAAACTATGATGATTTAATCTTCATTTAGTCATCTCAGTTCATAACTTTTTTTATATTTTTTTTCGTTTGAAAATGATTCGATTTTTGGAAAATGACTGATTTTCTTTTTCTTCTAACCTTGAATTAAATATCACATGAATCGAAGTTACAAAAAATTTTTTTTTTCCCATTTTTTAAAATTTTAATCTATAAATATAATTTTGAATAATTAATTTTAATAAAAAAATTAAAAAAAAATTAAATAGAACTCTGAGAAAAAGAATGCGAATTCTATGCAAATAAAAGAAGCTTGGGAATTGGGATACACAGGAAAAGGAGTAGTAGTGACCATTCTAGATGATGGCCTTGAATGGGACCATCCTGACATAATCAAAAACTATGATCCACGGGCAAGCTTGGACATAAACGACAGTGACAACGATCCTCGACCACGATACGATAGATACAACTATAACAAGTTAATAAAAAAAATTTTATTTATTAAAATTTTTTATTAATTTAAATTTACAGACACGGAACAAGATGTGCTGGTGAAATCGCCGCCATGGCCGACAACCGAGTGTGTAGCGTTGGTGTAGCCTACAACTCGAAAATAGGTGGAATACGGATGCTGGATGGTGAAGTGACAGATTTGGTAGAAGCGACAGCGCTGAGCTACAACCGTGACTACATTGACATATACAGTGCTTCATGGGGTCCAGATGATGACGGCAAAACAGTTGATGGTCCGGGATTTTTGGCCCTAAAGGCCATAGAAGACGGAATTAGGTACGGCCGACGCGGACTCGGCTCCATTTATGTTTGGGCAAGTGGCAATGGAGGAAAGGATGATGACAACTGTAATTGTGATGGATACACTAACTCAATATACACAATCTCAATTAGTAGTGCTACACAAAATGGAAATGTACCTTGGTATTCAGAGGCTTGTTCGTCCACTTTGGCATCAACATTCAGCAGTGGCTCCTATGAAGAACGACAAATAATAACCACTGATTTGAGAAAAAGCTGCACCGAGGCTCACACTGGAACTTCGGCTTCGGCGCCTCTTGCTGCTGGAATCATAGCTCTTACTCTGGAAGCTAATCCGGAGCTTAGCTGGCGCGACATTCAGCACATTATTGTCGAAACGTCCAAACCGGATAATTTATCGTCCAGCGATTGGCAACTAAATGGTGCTAGCCGAAAAGTTAGTCATTCGTTTGGCTATGGGATGATGAATGCTTTGGCCATGGTTCAAATGGCAAAAAAATGGATCAATGTGCCAAATCAGCGTAAATGTGTCATTGAATCATCACCAAATGGGCACCATCAAAAACCAATGTAACTAAAAAAAATCACTTTTTTGATTCAAATTTTTATTAAATTTTTATTAATTCTCAAAAAAAATTGATTTTTATTAATTCTCAAAAAAAATTGATTTTTATTAATTCTCAAAAAAAAATTAATTTTTATTAAATTTTTATTAATTCCTAAAAAAAAATTAATTTTTATTAAATTAATAAATTTTTTTAATTAAATTAAGTCTGATCCCCAAAGGAGATAGACTTATTATTGAGTTGTACAGCTCTGGGTGCAAAGGTACAAACAATGAGATTAATTATTTGGAACATGTTCAAGCAGTGGTGAGTGTGCAGTCGAATTCAAGAGGAACCTTGGTGGTGTATTTAAAAAGTCCCATGGGCACGAACTCGACACTTCTGGACCGTAGAATGTTGGATCAATCGGCTGAGAGCTTTAACAAATGGCCGTTCACTAGTGTGCACATGTGGGGCGAAGTGTCGCACGGCACTTGGACTGTCGAGATCAAAAACAATGCTAAAAATAGTAAAAATATATTTTTAATTTTTCCAAGATTTAATTTTGTTTATTTGAAGCTACTTATTTAAATTTGAATTTAATTTTGTACGGCACCAAAGACAGTCCGCAGAAAAGATCTGCTGAAAGTGTGGACAAGGGTGACTTGGTTAAAAATGAAGAGTCAAATGAGCAGGTTTTTATGCAAAATATGAGGATTCAAGAACACAAGAATAGAAAAGCTCACGGCACCAACGAAGAAATCAAATTCACGGCAAACAAAAAAAATTCAAATGACTGGAACAGCTTTATGCCAGCTAGGACTACCAGCATGTCAGTTTTTGCTGACCCTAACAAATTTGTTTTTAATGATAAGCTTTTGTTAAATGGTCAATTTGATCAAGATTATGGTGATCTCAATTCAAATAGAGATTATACGGAATTTTTAAAAGAAAATACTTTGTATGACAATGATGAGGAGTATTTGGACGATTCGTATGAGTACAAGTTCACTAGTAGTCCTTTGTTCCGGGATGGCAAAGTAATACCGTCTAGTGAACGCTCGTCTATTCTTGAGTTTAAATATTCGTCGAAAATTATTAAATCGATTGCTGTTCAATTTAAATTTAATTTTTATACTCAATTTTTTATCATTATTATTATGCTATTTTTTTGAATATATTTTTGACCAAGTTTATAAATTTTAAATAAATTTTATTTAAAAATTATTTTTTTTAGAAAAAGTCTCACATTTTTTTTGCTAAAAATTTATGAAGAAATATTTTTTCTTGGAAAATTTAAATTAGCTGAGAATATTTTATTTACTTTATTTAAGTTTATTAAATACTGCTTTGGACAATGTTAGGTGAATTTTAAATTTTAAAATTTTATTAAGATACTTTAATTCATTCTTCAGCTTCAAAAAAAATTTTATTGATAAAACAAATGACTCAAGAGTTTTTTTTTCAGAATAAATTTAAAATAAAATAATTTTGTGGCTAAGATCAGTTGCACAAATTTGGACAGTATCTTTAGATCTGGTATATTGGAAGGCAACTTCATGCACATTTTTTTGATTTATCTCTTTTTTATGTCCGATTAAAAAAATTACCAATGATCTAAATTAAGTATGATAAACATTAAATATTGCATCACAAAAAAAGTTATTTATTTATTTATTTTATGATATTATTTTATTTTTGTTGCAAAAAAATAATTTTATAACCCAAAAAAATTTAAATATAAGTAAATAAAGAAAAAAGATAAAATTTCTCTCTGATTGCACTATTAATTATTTTTTGTTCCGTGGCTAAAATATATTTTGATGAGTGTTGATTGATAAATTTTGCTTTTAAAGTATTAAATTTCTCTCAGTATTCATCAGCCAGCATTAAGCAATTCCATTTATTTAATCTAATCAATACTTATTATTATTTCGATAAAACATAAAAGTACAATTCAAGAATAAAAATAATATCTAATTAATTTTTAATAGAATAAACAAATTTTTTAAATAGTTTTGTCTTAATTATTTAAAAAAAAAAGAAAAAATTAAATTATAACTTAAGATTGGAATAAAAAATTTGATCACTTTGTTTAAAAAATTCATCTCTCTGATTGATAGATATAAATTTCACTTAGGAAAAAAATCAAGTGGTAATAATAGTTTTTACGATTAGAAAGATTTAATAAACAATTGGATAAGATTAAATAATTTATTAGATAAGATTTATCATCCACTATTATCAATTAAAAACAAATTAATTTCAATTTAAAAAAATTGTATCTGTATCGAGCGAAAGCTCAATTACAGTAAAATATTAATTATAATATAATTATACTAAAATATAAATATTAAGTTTTAAACATATATAATTTGTTAATTTTTAGTATCAATTAAATTTTGAATATATTGCATATTTTTTTTTTTATCACAGATTAATTTTCATTTTTATTTGACAAAGAAAAAAATTTTATCAAAATAATTTACTTTTTGGAAATGAATTTATTATTTAAAAAAATTTTAATATTTATAATTAATTTCCATTTTATGCTAGAGAGCTTGAAATAAAATATAGTTCAAATTAAGATTATAGCCAGTATTTGTGTAAAATTCCTTGAAATCTCGTAAATTTTTGTAAAAAGTAAAAATTAATTTTGTCTACCTTTTTGGAATAAAAAATCTATCAAATATTATGTTGTAATTTTCTTTAACTGATTAAAAATAAGTCAAAAATTTATTAATATTTCTCATTTAATTACTGTATTTAACCTAAATTTTAGTAAAATCAGATAATCAGGTTTTGTAAAATTCGTTTCAAAAGAACAGAGCAAAATGATAAAAAATCTAATAACTATTTTTCCAAAAGCTCAAAATTAGTTCTGTGAATGCACCAAGGGGCAACCAAATACTAGATACATTTGCTGATAAAGTCTACTAATGATGTTCAAAATTTTAAAAATATATTGAAATATAATTTTTGCTAAATTTGCAGAATTTACCACGCTTTATTTTTATTTATTTATTTATTTATTTATTGGGTTTGGCTTATTTCATCCAAGTCTTTATAGAAGTAAATGCACTTCTTTATAGACAACATTTTAGAAGTAAAAATAAAATCAAATTAATAAATTTAAGCATAAAAAATTTGAAATGAGAAAGGTTTAAACAAAAAAATTAGACAAACAAAAAATAAATAAGAAAATAGGACAAAAAATTAGATAATTTCTAAGTAAATTTAAGAGTAATGTTATTTTTTTCTTTTTTTTTTTTTTTAATTAAACAAAATTATTATTCATTTTTTCATTTTTCAATTGAAATAAAAATACGAATAAAGCAACACAAAATGCGATTCAACATCGATGGACTTCCATAAAGTATTTTTTTTTTTTTTTTGATGTAACTGTGTTGCATTCACAGAACTAATTTTGAGCTTTTGGAAAAAAAGTTATTAGAATTTATATCATTTTTTTGTTTTTTTGAACTGAATTTCACAAAACCAAAAATTAACCAGCAGTGCAATCTGCCTCATTTTTTCTTCATCGATACAGTTTCAAATTTTCTATTTTAGAAAATACTTTTAAGTGCGAAAAAAAAAAAATTTTAAAAATTGATTCTTGGTTAATAATTTATTTCAAAATTATAAAGTTCACAATCTTTGACCAAACAACACCTAAAAAAAAGAATCAAGATTCAGACAAAACTTAGGCACTTTGAAAAAAAAAATTATTTTTAAAATTTATAATAATTTAGTATAAATAAAAGTTAAACCAAAACATAAATTTTTCTCTATTAGAAAATAGTGAAAAATATTTATTAATAAAAAAATTTTAAAATGTCACAACAGCATTTTTCGGAACCACCGTCAGTGTTAGCCCGGCGAAAGGATGGCGATGGTCCGCGCAAACAAACACGCGAAGAATACCGTCAGCAAAAAGAGTTGGAAGAGCTGCGTAAGGCTGGCAATGCACCAGCGGAAGTGGACGAGAGCGGAAGAGACATCAATCCTCACATTCCCAAATACATGGTGGATGTGCCGTGGTACGTGACCTATGATCACGCCAAACCAACCCTCAAGCATCAGCGCTATCACGACGAAAAGAAAGAAAAGTTCGATGGCATGGAAAAATGGTACGCCCGTGGTCAAGACTCAAAAATACCCTCTACATTCAAATACAGACCAGGCGCTTGCGAAAACTGCGGCGCCATGGGTCACAAGCGAAAAGATTGCTTGGAAAAGCCGCGCAAGCGTCTGGCCAAGTACGGCGGCTCAGTGATCGCTTCTGATGACACACAGCAGCCTGAGCTTAGGCTCAATTTTGATGGAAAAAGAGACAGATGGAACGGAATAGATCTTGACCGGCACCAGGAAAAAATTCGAAGTGAATTCGAAAAATTGGAAGAAGCAAGACGAATGATAAAGTCAAAACAATTAGAAGAAGAGAGCAAAGATTTAGAGGAACATGGTGAGAGCAGTCCGGCAGCCAAGCGAGAACTTGACTCGGATGACGAAGAAGAAGATGAGGACAAATACGCCGATGAGATGAATTTGCCACAAAAGCTTCATTTGGAGTCTAAAAAAAAGATAAGTGTGAGAAATTTGCGTATGAGAGAAGACACTGCCAAGTATTTGCTGAATCTTGACCCGAACAGTGCCTACTATGACCCCAAGTCGAGGTCCATGCGTGACAATCCATTTAAAGAAAAGCAAGAGGTCATAATTACTCCGTATATTGGAGACAATTATGTCAGGTACTCGGGTGAAGTGAGCCAATTTGCCAAATCACAGATGTTCGCTTGGGAAGCGGCCGAAAAGGGCGTCGAGGTGCATCAGCAGGCAGAGCCGACCAAATTGGAGCTTTTGCACAAAGAATTCAATCAAAGGTATGAAGAGTGCGCCAAGAACATTAAAAATTCAGTGTTGGAAAAGTATGGTGGAGCTGAACATTTGGAAGCCATGCCCAAGGAATTAATTTTTGCTCAAACAGAAAATTATGTTGAGTATAACAGGTATGGTAATGTGGTCAAAACTTTGGAAAAAGCCACCGTTAAGTCAAAGTATGTGGAGGATGAGTTTGTGCATAGTCACACTAGTGTTTGGGGTTCGTATTATAAGGATGACAAATGGGGATATAAATGCTGCCAATCGACAGATAGGAACAGTTATTGTACCAGTGGTGTCACGGTCTCTGCGAAAAGTTAAGAAAATAACTTTAAATTTTTTGTTAGATTTAAAATAAATTAAATTTGTAAATAAATTCTCTTATTTTGTTAAAAAAATAAGATAAAATCACTTTGTCAACATCTAGATCTCATCAAATTATAATTTTGAACTTTTTAATTTTTTCTCTTAACCTTAATTAATTTTAAGAAAATTTAAAAAAATTCAAAAATTTAAACTCAGGATAAAAAATCAATTTTTGACAACAAAAAAAGTAATGTATTTTTTTGTTTTTTTTTTTAGTTTTGAAACTCCTGTAAAAAGGGATACCTGAAAAATGCACACCCCACATTTTTGACTAAAAAGCACACCCGGTCGTATTTCGAAAAATAGAATCTTAGTTAAGTCCAATTATATCCCAAAAAATTAGTCTCTTAATTCTCTTTTTAATGAGGGTTAGCTTTTGCTTTATTTATTTTATTAAACCCGAAAATTCCCAGAAAAACAGTTTTTAAAGTTACACGACAGGTCGTATTTTTAGAAATTAACTTGCTCCCCTACCATATTATTTAAAATTTTATTTACCATCAAAAAATATTAAGATTCGACCTAGTAACTTATTTCTCCTTGATTAAATTTGGAGCGAAAAATCAAAAAATATGGTCAAAATGTTTGAACCCCTAAATACCCCCATGGACTTTTTATTTGAATTTTAAATGACATGTTATTTGGGTAAATCTAACCCGTAGAATCTAAATTTCAGCTTTGTTTAATAGCCAGTTTGATCGGTTTTTGAGATTTTTAGATTTAAAATTAAAAAAAAAAGATTAAATTCTTTCAAGTAGTTTATTTGACAATATAATGACCTAAGACAATTTTGATAGATAAAAAAATATAAAGGCCTAGTTTTTCGTTAGTAGATAAATGTTTTTTTTAGTAGATAATTTAATTTAAAAAAGTAGATAAAATAAATAGTAGATAAATAATTTTTTTAATTAGATAAAAATAGTATTCAAAAGATATTTTTATTCAAATGTAGATAATTGTTTTCTGAAGTAGATATTTATCAAAAAGTGCTAATTTTTTGTTTTTTGACACTTACACTTCAAAAAATTACCACTTTGAATTAAATTAATTTCTTAATTGCGTAATATATTAAGCTAAACATATTAATATTAATAATAATAATAATTAATTACAAAATATTCCTAACAGGCTGACTGAAAAGAAGGCACTACGCCGTTCGGAGCTGCCAAAAGGAACTATATATTTATAGACGGAAATAAGTGGTCAAAAAAGGAAAAAAGAGTTACAAAACTTGGCAAAAAACAATTTTACAAGTGTAGCTCTTGTTCAAAAAAAATGCTTTCGCTTAAGCTTCGAACAAGTCTAGAAGTTCAAGTTTGTATCGAAGATTGTCTCCACCAGCACAGCAACGCTAATTCAAAAGAAGCATGGGAAAAAAGCAACAATCGGGTATTGGAAATGTACCAGAAAGATAAACTATACAATCTTTAATGTCTCTCATCAAAATTAACTTGTTTTGGCTTCAAATTCAGCAGTCCAAGATCTAGTCGAAAACAATATTCAAATTTCTGAGAAACGTAAATGTGGAAGACCAAAAAAATCTAATAATGAAAGTGAGCAGCCGTCAAAAAGTTTAAGAAATTAAGTGTCAATTACTTTGTTTGTTTTATTCAAGGTAATTTTTCTTTCTGTTTTTCTTATGTTTTTTTTTAATTATCTATGTTTGAAAAAATAAATATCTACTATTAAAAACTATTATCTACTTCTTATTGATTTTATCTAATTTTTATTAAAAAAAAATATCTACTAAAAAAAATAATTATCTACTGACAAAAAATATACCCAAAATATAAATCTTTATCTTTTCTATTGTTTCGTTTGTTTTTTTTTTTCTTTTTTGATTTATAAACTTTAGTTATATTATGAGTAGTATCTTGGTTCAGTTAATGGCAACTTGAACTTAAAAAATCTGCTATTCCTTTTTCTTGAGATTGTTTAGAAAGATTAGACCATTTATTTGGTAATGTTTTAAACCTAAAGAAATATTTTGACACCTCGTAATCGCTAGAACACCTCAGTGCCATGATTGCTTTGTTTTGTTGCAGTTTCGATATGTCTTCAAAAAATTGAAAGATCTCAGTAATATTTCTTCTTTTATTTATAATTAATAAAAATAAAATTTTAAAATGTTTGAGAGGTATTATTACTAAGCAGAGTTGGTCAAAAGTCAAACTTTAAAGTCAGAATCATTAAAAGCCAGAGTCAAAGTCGACTTTGACTTTGAAATTTTTTTTTATTTTTAAGTCTCCGCTTGGACTTTTATTTTAATGATTTAGACTTGAAATAGGACACCAAAAATACTAGCTGGAAAGGCAATCTATCTGTCAAGATCACAGTCATATGATTTTTTGACTTTCTATGTAATTATTGTAGCAGACCCAAAAATAAGAACCCAAAAAGTGCCATTTAAAGGAAAAAAAAAACTTTGACACTGACTTTATTAAAAAAAATTAAAGTCAAAGTCCAGACTTGACTTTTAGTCCAGACTTAATTTTTGTACAAATTACATAATTTTTTACAAATTTAATTTTTCACTTAATATTTAATCAATAAAAACAAAAACATTTTAATGGAAATTAAAAAAAATAACAAAATATAATTAAATTAATACAAATTAAAATAAGAAATTCATATTAGTTTAATTTTGAAACTGGGTATCTTATTTTAATCAAACTAAAGCTACTATTTTGTGAGGACAAGTTCCAAAATTAAAATATTTGATACAACTGCAAGAATTGCATTCTTAAAAATGCATTGAAATTCACTTCCGAATTTAATCGCAAAAATTTTACCTTGCCACTTTGTCAAGCCTAATGTAAATTTTGTTTTAAAAAAAAAAATAAACACTCAAATTTAGGACATAAATTTTTTTCACCTCACTCACTCTCGGTGTAAATTAATTAAAAAACTATGTAAATGAGCTACTAATCATATTGAAAGACAGTATGTCATCGACCTACTGTCTTTAAAAGTTTAAAAGTTCAACGAATTATGATTTTTTGCGGGTATAAATAAAATTTATATTAAATTTATAAACTGACAAAAATGGTTCCAAAAATTCAAAACTCTAATCTCAACATTCAACTTCACTATCAAGCATCGTTCGGATTTACAATCAAATAGTCTTCTAACTTACGATCAAATAATTAATAAAATACTGGGCATCACGAATTAGTTTGAAGTTATCTCAAATGGACAGATTCTTAAAAAGAGAGCTTATTTCACCTGTCAACTTCAATTCTTCAAGTTATTATTGCATTAAAGACTTATCATAGAATTAAATTGTAGATGACAAAAGAAACTAAAAGCGGTGTCTGACCATGTGTTAATCAATAATCAAGAACAATGCATGCCACCGTCGAGCTCAAACGGTGCAGTCAGTAGAGCATTAGAAGAATAAAAAATCATGTTTTTTAAATTTTTTATTGTCACTGAAGCTTTTAAATTACCAGCAGTGTTATTATTAAGGGAACAATATAAATGAATAATTTAGAGTAATTAAAATTGAATTATTCAGATTTGTGGTCGTTGATTCAATAGTAATTGCTCTAAATTATGGTTATTATTAAAGTAACTTATTTAAAATTTTATAAGTCTTTTTTTGTTTCAACAACATCTACCATTTGGCCTTGTATTTAATCTTAATAGGCGGTAGAATGGCTGAAATTTTGAAACTATGTTTTACAGCCTTCTTTTTGCTGTGGTGATAGTGGACCAGTTGATCATTGCAAAACATTTGTCCACACCAGATGACTTGACAATTCCATTGGCATGGATAATAATAAATCCAACAAAAGTTTTCCATTAAATTTTTAAATTTGATTTTATCTAAAATATAATAAATAAAATTTTAAAAAGCACAATTTTTTTTTAAATGTTCAAATCTCAGATAAAACTATTTTACTTCCTCCTACCCGTTGAAAAGTCAGGCTCGAATTTTAGCAATTTAGAAATACGCATAAAAGCTACGCATCAAACCAAGAAGCTAAAATTCAGAAAAAAAAAATTATGTTTAAATTAAAATTCAAAATTCACAATTTTTTTAATAAGATAAAATAAAGAAAAAATATTTTTTAATTTTCAAATAACGAACCTCATTGATCTCTTTTTAAAAGCTGAAAAGTCTATGATTAACAACAGAATCTGTTTTACATAATATTTACCAACAATATTAAGCAACCAAAATCAGTGAGATAAAGAGCTTTGTTTATGATTTTCTGAATGGTCAGTTGATAGTCGGACCTAAACGATCTGATCTTTTAGATAACTTTCTGACTCAATTTTACAGTCAATACTGAAATTGCCTAAGAGATAGTCTTAAATTCTTTAGGAAACGAAAAACTGATGACAAATATTCAAGGGTAGGTGCTATCTTGCATACAGTTTTGTTCTTTAAGAATCGTTGTTTTATTTGAAAAAAAGTCTGATTAAATTAAGAACCAAGGAAAAAAGGGATTTTTGTGAAAATGATAAAACATTTTGAAGCGTTCTCTCCAAAAATTTTCTGTTATTGAAAATTTCAGCTCTTAAATTAATAAGAGTTCAGGGACGATTTGAAAAAAATTCAAATTTCGACAAACAAATTTCTAAATTCTTACAATGCGAACATTATATTTTGATCAGCAAAACAACATGCTATTTTATTTTAAATTTAAATTTACACTTGAATTTATTCACTTGACAATTCTTGCATTGATCGCGGCTCGGACCGTCAAAATAACTTCTAAAAATGTTTCAACGAAATTTTTTCCCTTTAGTCTTCTAAAGAGAAAAATTTTCGAGATTGGAATCAAGATTGGAAATTCATGCGACCATATTCTTTATTTTTAAATTTGGGTTTTAATGTTAATTTAAAATGAGGATTCTTGACAAGCTAAGCTTGAAAGCAAAAATCAAATTTACTCTTTTTGAATAAAATATATTTAAACAAGTTGGTTGAGGTAGTGAAAAAAAATCTCTTTTTTTTGGATTTAAAATAATTTTTTGATGTCAAACCTGTCCTGTCCTCATATACATGTATATTTAATTCCTTATTTTAAAGAGCAATAAAAAATGATAAAAATGAGCTCAGGATTATTTTTTTATTGTCTCATATAAAATTCTAATTTTTTATTTAATTACTTAAAAAAGTTAAGTATCTATAAAATTTTCCTGGTATCTACCGAAAGGAAAGTCTCATACATTTGAAACTTTAAAATTTAATTAATTGATGACTTAGCTTTATAACAAATATATTATTAATTAATTTTTAAATGAGTCCTGCGTGTATCTTAAAAAAAGTAAACAATTGTGTGTACTTTTTCCGTAACAGATAATTCCCTGTGTCCACAGTGTTTTTACATTATAAGTTTATTCTTAATTGTTTGATGTTTTTCTTAAGACATGATCTTGATGATTATTTACAAAGCGACAAAATAAAATTATTTAATAGTTGTGGTTTTTTCCAGGAAAATAAAAGCATCAGCAATCAATTTATTTAAAAACAATGCTATTCAGAAGATAAATTATTTAGGTTCGTTTAATTTTGTATGCATTTACTGGACTCCGAACAGGTTAATGAATCAATTGATATTCTTTGTCAATTAATGATTGTTTATTGAGGTAAAACCCAAAGTAATAACTTTTTATAAAAAGTCATTTCATTTTAAGATTTTTGTTTTTGATGTTTGTTCCAAAATTCACAATGCCATTAATATTACAGAATTCATTAATAGGTTGTTTTTCTGATCATACGATAAATGTTTAAGTTTTCTTTATTTAAGCTTCTAACTTTTAAAAAAATTGAAATTCTTTATTTTTTTCAAATTTTAACTTCAATTTTCAAGGTTAATCAACAGGCTAGTGCCCATGCCATGAATACCGATTAACACATCATTTATTTAATTTCATAAAATAATTATTACAAATTAAAAATAAAAATTTATAAAATTGTTTAAAAAAAAAAATTATTTAAGAAAGCAAAACATTGAAATATTTTAATTAAATTTATTGAATTTTTTTATAAATTCTGTAAAAATCAAATTGATATTATTAAATATATAAAGCTTGAATGTTGCAAACTTAAACATTGATCTCTTGATCATAAGGCTATTCATCAATCTTGTGTAAAAATATTCATAGGTTTTTTCACCATTAGCCGTTTTTGACATTGGTTCAATCAGATTGTTGCAATTCCTTAAATTATAATTTGAATTCTTTGAGTCGTTTTTGTTTAAAATCGTTCTTAAATTTTCGGGCGAATTATGGAAAAATAGCGTTATATTAGCAAAAGATAATATTTTATCAATAATTCTATGCTGAAAAGCAAATAAGCCTTATTTTACTAGAAAATTATTAATATTATTGAAGTTATCAATTTTAAATTTAAATTTAAATAATTTAAAAATTTAGAAGGCATATGATTATCGCTTCAGTAAAAAAAAATAAAATTTATCAGTAAATATAATATTTTATTAAATCAAAATGACTATTCCATCAGTAAATTTTATTCAGAAATTTATTTTCAGCAAAATTGTATATAAGTCAGCAAAATTATTTTTTTAGCTAGTAATAATAACAATTTATTCAGCAAATTCATTAATAAAATCAGTAAAAATAAAACAGTAAAATAATTGAAATCTATTCGTAAATTAATTGAACTAATTTAGTTAATTGACAAAGTCCTTGTCAATATAATCATTTATTTGATTTTTTAACACTTAATAGAAATATTGAACAGCAACCTATTAATTTTTAAAATAATAAAATTTGGATAATTGAGTTCTCCTTTGATGCAACAAGTCTCTATACAAAAACAATTATGATCGATAATAGCATCTTTAAATTCGATGACCCAAATAAAACAAAAAAAGTAACTACCCTTAGATTCCATTTTTTGCCGTCTAATATTACAGACCAGACAATCAAACGATTCATCTATAATCTCAAACTCAAAGAACTCATAGTAAATGAAATTGCTAACGAGAATTTAAAAGAAATAGGCTGGACCAATGTTACCAATGGCATCAAAAGCTTCCTTTGAGAAATTTAGTTATGACTTCAACAGAGCTGACTGGGTTAAATTTAAGAGTCTCCTTTGCAACAGCCAATTTGAAGATTGCTCTGATCTCGAGTTTAATAACATTGAGGCTATCGCAAGTAAACTTTCCAATGAATTAAATAATGCTGCAAGCGGGTCTATACCGATTAAATCTTGTAAATTATTTTGGCAAACATTACCTAGAGACATTATTGATACCATTAGACAAAGAAGAAAGCAAAAAGATTAAAATCAAAATATGTGGAATTTAGGCCTTTATACAACAAATTAACAAGTGAATTGAGATATAAATTAAGAGAGTTTAGAAACAAAAATTGGTCAAATTTTATTAATAAAATAGGCAAAAACCCAAAATCAAGTAAACCGTTTTGGAATAAGATAAACAAATTTAGAAAATCAAAATCATATTACAAAATTAATAAACTTGAGTATAAAAATAGCATTTTTGACTCAGAAATCGACATAGGAAACTGCTTTGGTGAAATTCTTAAAGATACATTTAGTTTGAATAATGACTTTATCAATGTTAGTTCTGATAGAGAAGTTCATAAATTTGTCAATGATTATTTTAATAAGAAACAGAGTATTAAATTTGTTGAAATTACGCTATCCGTGCTAAAAGAAGCTATCAACAAAGCTAAAGATCAATCGGCAATGGGTTTTGATGGAATGCATAATAAAATGCTTAAAAATCTTCCGAATTCTTTCCTTATAATTTAACCTTTGCTTAAAACATGATTTTTTCCCTGAAGCTTGGAAGATCGCCAAAATTTCTATGATTTTAAAAAAAAAAGAGTTTCCTTCTGACCCTAATAATTATCGTTCAATAAGTGTTACAAGTTGTTTTGGAAAATTATTGGAAAGAATAGTTTACAATAGACTTTATTCATATGTTGTAAATAATTTAATATTAGCAAATGAACAATCTGGCTTTAGACGATTAAGGAAGACTGCAGACAACCTTATCTTTTTGATTCAAAAAATATCTGAGTCTTTTTGCAGATATAAAAAGGTGTGCGGTCTCTTTTTTGATATTTCTAAGGCATTTGATAAGGTTTGGCATGAAGGTCTTTTCTATAAACTAATTAAAGCTCAAATACCTGACTATCTTATCCTCTGGATACCATCATTCTTGTATCACAGATCTTTCAAGATAAAGGTTAATGACTTTACATCAAATTCATTTCCAATTAAGGCAGGTGTTCCACAAGGCTCAGTAATTAGCCCCTTACTCTTTAGCATATTTATTAATGATGTTCTCAAAGCTGATATTTCGAACAAAAAATACTCACTCCTGTTTGCTGATGATCTGATTACTTTCTTCATATTTAAAAAGACAGGAAGAATTGAAAGAGAAATAAATAACTACTTAAAAGAAATAGAGCCATGGCTTTGCAAATGGAAGATGAAAATGTGCCCAAATAAATGTAGCTACACAATTTTCACAAAAAATAAGAAATTTAATAATACCTTTAGACTTCAGTTATTCAACAAAACTATTCCCTATTCTAAAACTAATAAATTTCTTGGTCTGTACTTTGATGAAAGTCTTTGCTTTGATAAACAAATTAAAGAAGTAAAGACTAAATGCATGAATAGACTCAATATAATAAAAATTTTGTCTTCAAAAAATTGGAAGCTCAACCCCAATGCACTATCTAGTCTTTACAAGGCACTTATTGGCTCAATTCTGGATTATAATTGTCCATGTCTTAACTCATTCTCCGAATCGGGTTTACAAAAGTTACAAGTTATTCAAAATACTGCTGTTAGATGCATTCTAAAACTTCCTCTCAGAACCTCCTCTGATGAAGCAGAAAATAAATTGAATATCAGTAAAATTGACCACAGATTAAGCAATCTCTTAGAAAATTACCTTCGTAATGCCCTTGATTATTCAGTTTCATTGACTAAAAGACTTGTTTCGGAGTATCAAAGAGGCTACGATTCTAGATTTATTACGAATCCCGCTCCTCTATGTAGCTGCTACCTAATTATACAAAAATTTTCTGACTCTTAAAATCTTATCTATATTTTTTTCTATTTTTATTTTTTATAAACTAAACAGCTATTTGATTATTATTTTTGTATCTCATCCTCTCACTCATAAATGAAAAATAACTTACTTTAAATTTAAAAATTTTTTAAACTGTTTTAATTATTTTATTTTATCTTATTTTATTTTTTTTTTATCTGAAGGAGCGCATGCTCGAACACAAAACAAATAAATAATAATAATAATTATTCAGCGAGATTTTGAATTCTCAAATAGTGAATATCACTGAAAGTTACCTCACAATAGATCAACTAAATGATAAAATTACAGAAAAAATTATTTTTGCTTCACATTAAAGCATTCCATATCTTTCTCAAAAAATCTACAAAACGAGTCTTCAGCCGAACATTGTTAATTTGATAAAAGAACGTTGGAAAGTAAGAAGAAACTTACAGAAAACCCGCTGATAAAAGCTCAAACAAAAATTAAATCAACTTACATTTGAGTTAAAGGTCTCTTTAAAAAAATTCTGGAATCAAATTGGTTTGATTTTATTGGGAAGATGGGAAAAACCCCCTGACAAGTAGACCTTTTTGGAAAAAAAAAATTTAGAACAAAAAAAGTATCAAATATAATTCCTAACTTGAATTTAAATGAAAAGGAAATCAAAACTAATAATTAGTCCTAATTCTGATTTAAATGATACTAAGAAAGATATCGAAATACTAAATTCTAACTCTGATTTCTTTAGAAATTATAACCAGTCTAATTTTAATGATCCAATTTGCTTAAATGAATTAATTATGGCTTTAAAAAGATTAAAAAATGAAGCGGCATCAGGACCTGACCAAATTCATAATTTAATGTTAAAAAACTTACCTAGAAACTCATTAATAGAAATCATAGAACTTTTTAATATATCTCTTCGAGAAGGTAGAGTCCCTAAAGCGTGGAAAACATCGAACATTACTATGATTCAAAAAAAGCCTCTTCTTTACAAGATCCTTTAAATTATAGACCAATTAGTATAACGAGTTTTTAGGAAAGCTACTGGAACGCATAGTATAATCAAGATTATACAATTATTTGGAACAAAATTCACTCCTTATCCAGGAGCAATCTAGATGTAGGAAACACCGGCGAACATCAGATAATCTTTTCTTTTTAATTCAAAAAATTGTAGAATCATTTAATAGAAAAAAAGAGTTTGCAGCCTTTTTTTTGATATTTCTAAAGCCTTTGATAGGGTTTGGCATGAAGGTTTACTTTTCAAATTGATTAAAATAAATCCACCTCATTACTTGACTATCTGGCTTAGATCCTTTTTAGACTCTAGGACATTTAAGGTAAATGTGAATGACCATCTGAGCGAAGAATATCAAATAACTGCAGGTGTTCCTCAAGGCTCGGTAATTAGTCCTCTCTTATTTAGTATATATATTAATGACATCCCCAAAAGAAACAAAACCGTTTTGTTTAATTGATAATCGATATCAACTTAGTAATTGATCCATCCTATATTTTGTCTAAATTCCCATAAAATGATTCCCTCTTTTTTTGACGGTAATTTGGTTCTGGAGAGTTGATTAACATATTTTCGCATCATCAAAGTGTCATAAAAATCTCGATATGCAAATAATGAATACTCTCTGCTTTTCGCAGATGATCTAGTTATATTCTTCATTTATGGCAAAAAGGGGAACCTAGAAAATAAGATTAATAAATACATGAACGACCTTGAACAATGGCTTATTAAATGGAAAATGAAGATATCAGCTGAAAAGTCATGTTCAGTAGTCATTTCTAGGTACAAAAAAGAGAGTGATAATTTAAACTTGAAAATTTATGGAAACAGAATAGTGAGCCAAAAAGAAATCAAATTTCTTGGTATTAAATTTGATTCTAAGTTAAACTTTAATATATTGTTAGACGAAATTAAAGAACGCTGCAATAAAAGGAAATTTATATAAATCTTTAGTCGGATTAATTTTAGACTATTCTTTTCCTTGCTTAAATTCATTTTCAGAAAAAATTATCAAAAAACTACAAGCAATTCAGAATACAACAGTCAGATCTATTCTTAAGTTAAAATATGATACTCCCTCCAACATCGTGCATCATAAGGCTTTTAATAAACTAAAATTACTAACAGTCTCGAATCGGCTTTTTGAATTGAGTGAGAGATATGTTGGGACAGGACTGAGTCATTCTATTCCATTGGTTTTAAGACTGGTGAAGGAATACAAAGAAGGTTTCGAATCAAGATATATTGAATACCCAACTCCATTGTGTAATTGCTACCTTACTATTTCTTTTTTTTTTCCTGAAACTTGAACTATTTAAACATGTGCCACATGTAACAATCTATTCCAATTTATGTCTTTTCAACTTTAATTTTTTTAGCTTATTTACTTTATTTTGATTCTTTTTTTATCTCATTTTATTAACTTTAATTTTATTTTTTAAGTTATTCTGAAGGAGCTTTAGCTCGGTACAGAAAACAAATAAAAAAAAATAAATAAATAACAACACATGAAATATTTGTCAAATTTTTCGTTTCTTGCCACTGAAGATGCATATAAAAGAGTAAGAAAGTCAGATTTTTTTTTTTTATTCTTACTTAATTTACTTTTTTTTAATTTATTTTATTTAACTTTAAATTTATTTTTTTTTATTTTTAATTCTGAGGGAGCTCAAGCTCGGTACAGAAAAACAAATAAATAAATAAAAGATTTGTTTTATGCATCTAAGTCTGAGTTTACTATTTTTGCATTTTAGAATTCTATCATGGCTGAAGTTCCGTTCCAAAATAACTCAGTTACGACATCATCTGAGCAGCGCATAAGTTATTATCGTAGCGATGATACTGACGCTGAAGCTGAAGAAATAGAGGCACCTGTTTTTGTAAATTGTAAATTGAGAAATAATTACTTTTAGCAAGTTTAATTATTGCGTCTTTTGAAAAATAACACAAAAGAGTTGAACAATAATCAAAATAAGGCAAAATAAATGTCTTAAAAAACCGAATTTTTACAGAAGTAATCAGATAGAAAAGCCTCCTAATTCTAAACAGTTTTTTGTTTACAAATAATGAGATACTACAGGCAAGATTTGAAAAATTAGGATTTTGATATCTTCTTCTTTGTTCCAAAATTCACAATGTCATTAATAGGTTGTTTCTTTTGATCAGACGATCAGATCAGTTTTTTTAATTTTTCTATATTTAAGCTTCCAACTTTTATTTTTTTCAATTTTAACATTTATCTTTAAGAAGATGAACGCGAATTTTCGATCGTATTCTTCATGATTTTAATTTTATTTTAAATTTCCGATTATCTAAACCTTTTTAAAATTTTCATTTTCATTTTATTTAAAAAAAAATTAATTTTTAATTGACTGAGTTGTCATTTAGATTTGATCGAAAAAAAAATAAAAACGAAATTTGATTTAATAAAAAAAATAACTAAAAAATAGAAACAATTCAGTGTTTTTTTTTGTGACAGCAAAATTTTTTTATTAACTCTTTCCAACATTAAAAATCAATCGACTTATCTTTTCTTCATTCAACAAAATATTTCTTTTAACTGTGCCAATTCGGTCCATTTGCTCGGATATCTGGTTCTCAATTTGTCTTAACGCTTCTTTGTACGGGTCAATAAAATTTTGCATTTCTCTTAAAAAAAATTTATCCAAAAAAATTTCAAATTTAATTTTGAATTTTTATTACAAACCACGGATTTCCGTGGTTTAGAAAAAAAATTATTTGCGACTTACGCTTGTTGCCGCTTTAGTACTCGACAATTATTGTCATATTCATCAGACCATTTGATAATCTCTTTTTGCATCATATCTATATCCTCTTGCAAAAAGTCCAAAGTGCGGCCAAGAGGAATTGAACTAAAAAATTAAATAAAAAAAATTTAAAAAAAATTTTTTTTGTCAATTTACGCTTTGGTAAGAGTCTGGATCGATTCTTTTAATTTATCAATCTCTTTTTGAGTTCTTTCTCTTTCTTTTTTGCGCTGTAAGTCCACTTGAATGGTCGGCTTTTGCTTTAAACAAAATAATTATTTTTTAATTATAATTTGAATAAAAAAATTACCTGGTCAGTTGTTTTGTGCAGTTCGTTTCCGTGTTCGAGTTTTCCTTTAGACTCGAGAATTTTGGTTACCAATGCGCCATGCTTTTCGTCCTCATCTTCTTCGCCAGGCTTTCTAAATTCGTCAAGTCCTTTCCAGTTTTTGTTATCATCCTCTAGAAATTTGTTTTCCTTGACTACAAAATCTCCATCCGAATCCGAGTCATCGTGAACAATAACCGTGGATTTTTTGGCCGCACTTCCCACTTTGACTGGCGTTTCATTTGATTCGTTATTTAATTTTGGTCTTGGTGCACCAGGCCTAGCCGTGGTCGGTCTTCCAATATTCCGGTTGCTTAAAATCTCAATAATAAATTTTTATGTTTTTTTAATTAAATTTAGAATACTCTTCAAATGTTTCAGCTTGAGATTTGAGGGCATAATTTTCATCTAAATTTAAATTAAAATTAAAATTGTTTATTAAAATTTAGACTTTATAGGACACTGGACAATTAACTCTAGAAATAGAAATTTAATTTAAATATCTTTTTGAATGAGAAAAATAAATACACTATATAGCTCAATTAAATTTGAAAATTTTGACTTTAATGAAAATTATCTATCTAAGTAAAATAAACATTGATTACAAATTTTTTATTTTTTTATGCTAAGACCGTTTGGCTTGTGATAATTAAAATTAATTTTAATTTAATTTAATTATATTTAATTTATTCAAAAAATTACGCCAGGCTTGGCGATGTTAAATATTAAAATATAATAAATATAAAAATAGTTTAATTCGCAAAAGTAAAGTTTTTTTTTCTTTGTGAAAAATAAAAATAGACTGAACAGATTTTTTTAGTAAAACAAATTCATAATTTTAATTTACAGTACTGATTCGACAAGTGGAATTTACGAAATTTTTCGATATTTTACGTAAATTTTCGGAAATTTAACTTATTTTACTTTGCCCAAAAAATGGCCGAATTTTTATAAATTTTGGTAAGCTTTCACTCAAAAAAAATTTCAGAGATTCTATTGCTTTTTTTGACTAAAAGAAAATTAGCAGTTTTTAAGGTTTTTTTTTTGTAAAAAATGGTAAAATTTTGTAAATTAATTTTATTTAATGAAAAAATGCTTTTCAAAGACATTGTTTGACCTAGCAGTTTGACGAATCTCCATTTTTTAATCACGATTTTTATTACCTTTATTATTATTACTTTATTCTTATTATCTTTTTTGAAAAAAAAAATACCTTTTTTAAATGATTAATGTATGCTTGGCATTTAGCTGGAGTAAGTTTTCTTTGAAACTCTAAAATTTCCTCAACTGCTTCCTCATCATTTTGAGTATTTCTCTTTCTCACAAATTCTTTCTTTTAATTCCAAATCATTTCGATAGGATTCAAATCTAGTGACTTTGGAGGAGATTTTCCCTATTTAATTATAATAAATTAAACAGCTTAGAATATTTTTCTATCAAACCCAGTTAATGTCATTATTTTTCAAAAATTGGGCACAAATGTTTAAGTTACTAGATTTGAATCCTATCGAAATGATTATAGTTAGAATTTGAAGTTAGAAAGTCTAAGGAAAAATTAATAAAAATAAATATGAAAATAAGATATTTTTTAGGTAATATTTTGTTAGCGGCTTAAATAACTGGTTAGTTCGTAGCTGACATTACGCTTCTTAGTTATTATTACCTAGTTATTATTTATATTCTATTAATTACTTTAAATGATGGCTTGGACATATAATACTTAAGTATGTTTATAAGCAAATGCTAAAAGAAGATTTTTTTGTGATTTTTTATTGATTTGTAAGTGTTTATGGAAAAATACTACTGTTTTGATTTAAAATAAAAGATTATAAACTTCAAAACTTCTTTTATTCAAATGGCTAATAAAAAATTAGTTAGCCTTCAACAATTTCTCTAAAATCAAATATTTTTTAAGAATTTAAGAAAAGAAAATATTTGATATTATTGAAATTAAATTATCAATTGATAATAAAATGATATTAAATTCAAATTTGGTATTAAAATTATTAATAGTACTTAAGACAATTGTTTAAATTAAAAAATAATCATTAACTTAATGAAAATAACCATTAAATTAGATAAATTAGGTAAAATTTCAATATTAATTGTATTTTAGCTAAAAAAATTTTTTTCACATTTTTAAATTTTCACTTTTCTAAGATTTTTAATCTATCAAACTTCTAAGCATTTTTTCTTAGTATTAATTAATTCTTTAATATACCGTAAACTCGTGAGCATTACTCTTGGAACAATGTCAAAATTTGGGTTTATTCCATACGTAACTAATACCATCGAAACCATGTTATAAAATTTTTTTATTTTTTTTAGAATAAACCTTGACGTCTGACTTTAAACTAAGAGTAAGCGCAAAACTTTGATTTTATTCTTAGAACAATTTCGAATTTATTTTGCAATAAACTTAAAAAATTGTAAAGTTAAATTCGAAATTAAAAAAAATTAAAAATTAAACTTTATTCTAATTTCTATATTTATTCTAAGAGTAAAAATTAAATTCGATTAAAAATTAATAATTAAAATTAAATTTAAAATTAAAAAATTCGATTTAATAGCCAAAATTCATTCTAATTTTCATTTTTAAACCCAGGGTTTTTTTATGCCAGATTATGGTATCTATTAGATCTATTTATTTTTTACAAATTAAATTAAAGTTAAATAAGGTGCAAAATCTCAAAGTTATATAACCCCTTTGCCCCTACATTTTCACTCGCCTAATTAGCACTTTGGTGATGGGTTAATTGGGTAAGAGCCAAAGAGGTAAAAAAAGTTTGTGAGTGCTGAACCAAAAATTAACCCATTTCCCCCAAATTTCACCTCTTTTCTCCTCTCTGGTTAGTACCCTTTGGTTTTTGGACCTTAATGATGAAAATCTTAAACTTCAAAATTGTAATCCCTTTAACTCATTTTAGCTTTGTTCCATTTTTCTGTACTTAAGTAAATAGGAAAATTGATAAGTAAAAGTAAAGCTTAAACTTGATTAAGGAAAAAAATCATTGTTTTTTGATAATATTAAAAGATAATTAAATTGGTAATGAATTTTATCAACAAAAAATAAACAGATTATCTTAATTAACACATCGAATTCTTCAAGAATATTTAATAAAAGTAAAGATTTTAATTATGACTTATTTTAAGAGCTAAACGCTTAGTATTCCTTGAATTATTTCACTAAAAATTTATTTAAAAAATTTTTAAAAATTAGAAAAAAAACTACCTCTTTCTATTTGAACTCTAGGTCCTCTAGCAGAAGAGGGACGTCTTCGGTTCGCACTTTCCTTTAATATTCAATAAATAAATTTAATTAATAAAATAAATAAATTTTTAAAATAAATAATTACCTCACTATCATCTTCATTTTTTCTTGAACTAAGCTCTTCATCAGCTCGTTCAGATCTATGATTTTCTTTATTTCCCTCTTCATTTGAATCACGACGATGTCTCGATCGTTCCTCTGTCTTCCTTGACTCTTTGTCACCCTTTCTCGCCTCCCTATCTCTTTCCCTATCTCTTTCTTTATCTCTTTCCCTATCTCTTTCTTTATCTCTTTCTTTTCCCTTCTCGCGCTCTTTATCCCGATGCCTGTCCTTATCCTTGCTCTGCTCCCGGTCTTTTTCGTGATCGCGTTCCTTCCTCTCTTTGTCTTTGTGTCTCTCTCGGTCTTTGTCCTTGTCACCGCGATCTTTACGCTCTCTGTCCTTTTCCCTATCTTTGTCTTTGTCTTTCCTATCCCGATCTTTCTCTCTCTCTCTCTCTCTGTCCCTCTCGCGGTCTTTGTCTTTATCACCCCTCTCTTTGCGTTCCCGATCTTTTTCCCGGTCCCTTGACTTGCCCGATTCTTCATTCTTACTCTTAGCTTTATCTCTGCTCTCTTTTTCCTCATCCCTGGCCTTATCTCTGGATTTTTCCTTCTTTTCTTCTTTTTCTTGTTTGTCATCCTTGAAAATTAAAAATAATCAGACCAAGATGGCAAATCCAAAGCCAGAATTTACCGATGAATCCAAGGCTTTTAATTTTTTTAAAGTTTTTTTAACAACTTCATCATTATCCGGCTAAAATAAAATAGTTTTATAAATTTTTTCTTAAATTTTTTTTTATTCTACTTTAATGTTGATTGCCTTGGCTAAAGCCTGGAAAAGTTCATTGGTCTTTTCAGACTCGACCCCAGCAGCTATTTTGTTAGCTTTAGCATTGGACTGTTCGCCAACAGCAACAGCGACAGCAATTATCAATTTGTTCAGGAAAAGTATTTTGTTCTCTTTGCTTGATTTGATATAGGAGGCTTCTAGTTCTTCCTGGGAATAGAGTCCCTTCATGAATCCGGTGTTTTTAATCACTGACTTGACAATGTCTTGGATAAATTGAACTGGTGGACGATTTAGCAGTTTGTCGGTCAAAGAAGGCGCTTGGATCAAACGGCCCAGGGTGTCCTGGGTTTTTTTGATTATTGCCGGATCGATTTTCGACTCCTGACTCATTTTTAAATGCTTTTAAAGCAACAGACTCAAATTGTTTTAGTATTTTCAGATTTTACTTTTAAAATATAATTTAAACCAAATTCCTTACTTCTCATAATTAATGTAATGAAAATATTTAAAAAATTTATTTGTCATGGTTACCGAAATTCAGCATCAAAGACAAATGTTTCTAAGCTGAATTAAGTTGTCTTTGACCAAAAATCTAGATGTATCGATTGGATCAAAATGGTTGCTTTAAAAATTAAAAATTTTTTGGTAACCAGAATTAAAAATTGAAAAAAGCCAGATAATTTGCTAAAAATCGAATTTTTTTTAGTTGGCTAAATAATACCAAAGTAAAATAAAAATTTTCTATATCATAATTTTTAATTAAAGAAATTAAAAAAAAAAATTTGATGTTATTTAATTTTAAAAGATTTTGTGACAAGCAAAAATTAATTAAGGTTTCAACATGTCACAAATTTCGAAAAGGACTAATAACAACATTTTTATAAAATAATACAAAACTTTTTAAAATACTAAAATTAAGTTTAAACTTTCAGCTTTTGAAATTGATTTTTGACCTTAGATATACAAAATATAAGTAATGTAACGGGTATCCAAAATTTTAAATTAAAAAAAAAATATGAAAGGAATGTTTGCTTCTGATGAAATTTAACACAGAAATAGAATGATTAAATATATATATAATATATTTGAAATTTCGTCGATCTGACAACCAGTTCAAAAGGAATCCTGGTGACCTTGAATCCCAGTCAACCCTTAAAATGTCCCCGAGGTTTTCATTTTTTACCTTTATAGTTTTATATGAGTGGAAAGAAAATTGTATCAGCTCTCTAATGCCACTAAGGTCTTATTTTTTCGATGCTCTGTTCAAAAGATATTGTCAAATACATCCAAAAATCGATAAAATTATATTTAGTTCAAAAAAAAAGGTTTTTGTGTATAAAATGTAATTTCTTTTGAGTAGAATGATATTTTATTACCAAATTTTGTATGATTATAGTAAATACTCAATTTTACACAAAAAACCAGTTTACATTACATTGTTTCTATTTGAATGTGAAATTTTTTAAAAATTATCTTATTTTTTTTAAATAATTTTTTAGCTTAATTAAAAAAATATTTTATTTTTAAGTTTTTTAAATATATATTTATTTTAAATATTAAAAAAATGAATCAAAATTTTATTTATTTATTTTTTCTCTTCTTTTAATTATTAATATATTTATGTAATTTTTTTTATCTGTAATATTTAAATTTTTACTTCTCCTTAAAGGAGGTTAATTCATCAATAAATAAATAAACTTTATGAGTTTTAAAATTTTTTATAAAAGATGACGGTGAATCAAGGTTAAACCATTGAGAATATTAAATTGGCGTTAGAAATTCTAATAAAATGTTTAAGTTTATTTTTTTTGTTATTTTCATAGACGATTTGTCCGAATCTTTAAATAGTGAAACAAAAGTATATGCTGATGATATGAAAATTTTAGCAGCTGTTAACCAACTAAATGATAACTTATCTTTACAGCGCAGTACATATACTGTTTCAAGCTGGGCGATTACATGAGCGACTGATTTAAACGTAGAAAAGTGTAAAGTTATGCATATTGGTAATAAAAATCCTCAGTTTGACTACACAATTTTTAATAAACATGGAATAGAATCATTATATAAAACAAAATTGGAAAAAGATTTGGGTGTGTTTTTTCAAAATGATCTAAAATGGGGTGCACATGTTAACTACTCTTCTGGCAGAGCAAGAATAAGATTTTGGGAATGATTTGGAAAAATTTTAAATTTTTGGACGCCAATGTAGTTAAGTTATTGTATACCTCATTGGTAAGACCTCTTATTGAATATGGAGTTAGTGTTTGGAATCCATACCTGAAAGAAGATAAGAAGGAATTAGAAAGAGTACAACGTAGAGCTACGAAGTTGATTCCAGCCTTTAAGAATCTTGAGTATAAAGAAAGATTGAATAGAATAAAACTTACCACTTTCGATACGAGAAGAAGAAGAGGCGATTTGATTCAGTTTTTTAAAATTGTAAACAGTCTAGAAACTGTTAAATTGGCAAGTGAAATCAGGTACGTTCAAAGAAATAATTATATTTTGAGGGATCATGCAAAGATGGTTACAAGAGAACTTATTAAAAATTGTCCATCACGGTTCAACTTTATCACAAACAGGGTTGCAAACGACTGGAACCGTTTACCAAAAAATGTTGTTGAAGCAAATTCATTAAATTCCTTCAAAGCAAGACTTGATGAATGGTTTATGGTACAAAATCTGGTGTGATTGCAAAGAACTGCCACAGTCTTACGGTTTAACTCGACTTGCTCGAGTTAAACCGTATTTTTACTACTACTACTACTTCTACTATATAGTCTTATTTACTCTTTTTACATTTTTTACGATTTAAAAAATCGAAAAATTACTTTAAAGAGGTTACTCTATTATTTTCATTCAAATTTAACCAAAATTAAATTTTAAAGATATTTAAAAATTATCAAAATAAGTGCACTATTTTGCCTTAATTAAAAAATCAATTTAAAAAAAAAGGAATTTATTTTAAAAGCTATTTTGATAAAAGTTTATTAAACAGTTTTGTATAATAATATATATGTTTCTGCTCATTTTCAGCCATTTATTATTTATTTTAAAAAATGAAATTTAATCTAAAAAATATCTATGAAAAATAATCATCGTAAAAATTTTGATCTGTTGGATTTTTTTTGTTCTGTTTATCATTTAATGGCAAATTAAAATTCTTAAATAATTTGAGAAAAGATCTTTAAAAAAACATAAAAAATTAGTTAAATAATTATTTGGTTAAAATAAAAATTGTCTTACTCGACATTTTCATCAGCAAATTCGGTTTTATCTTGCTGGATTAAAAATTCTTTCAGATCATTTTCAGCTTCCTGCTCTTGCTTACGTAAAAATTTGTTTTGTTCATTTATTTTTTGCGTCTCAATCTAGAAAATATTTAAAAATTTAATTTTAGAAAAACAAATTACAACAAAAAACCTCTATATCTTTAATGGTCTGATTTAGATTAGTGATAACAACTGATGGCACAAAATCACTTTTTAACTTTTGACTTAAATTTTTTAAATCGTCTAATTTTTTCAAAATAGATTCTTTTGTGTATTCAATTTTTTCACATTTGCTCGGTTTTTTTATTATTTGCTTGCTTTTATTGGTATCCAGTGGTCTGGCTAAGTGAAAAATACTTAAAAAATGTGGTCACAAAAAACTTCGCCTAAATACCTTCGACATGATCTTGTATTTTTTCATTATAAAAATCTTCTTCCAGCTTAATTCGTTTTTCTAGTTGGTCATTGTAATCTGAGTATTTTTTGATTCCATCTTGGATACTCTCCAGTTCGGCATCTAGCTGCTGAATTTGCTCTTTGTTAGCCAAGCGCTCTTCTCTGGTCTGTTCGAACAAATTGTTCATTTGGTAAAAATTTTCTGCTACCCTCGGATCTATTTCAGCCGGATTTTTCATCAAATAAAACAAATAGTCGTCATATTCTGACTTAAAAAATAAAAAATAATATTATTTTTCAAAATTTTGCATCATCTTAAAGCTGAAATTTTAAATTTATATAAGAGGGTCAAAATTTTTTTAAATTTAATTCTAGTGGTATTTTTTTATCAATAAACTTTTGATTTTTTAATTTATATTTTAACATTCCTTGAGTCTCAAGTCGTTACTTTAATAAGAAATTATTTATTCTAATCTTATATAGATTTTTTTAAAGTGATAAAAAATTTACTTTAATTTTAGAAAATAAATCGCCAAAGATATCGGATTCTGTGGTAAGTTCGTGGAAAATTTGGCTGAATACATTCAGTCTCATCACTATCAATTTAGATTCTGAACAGTCTTTATCGTCAAACTCTTCCAATTCCTTTTAATAAAAATTAAAATAGAAATACTCAAGGTAATTATTTAACAAAACTTGAATCAATTTTTTTTCTAGATAGTTTGCCAAATTATTTGAATGAAGAACATTGCTTATTTTTAAATCTTCTGTTTGCAAAACATTTCGTTCATATTGTTGAATATTTTGGAATTTTTCCTCTTTGGTGGCACCTTTTGATGCATAGTTTTTTAAAATTTTCAGCGCTATTTCTTTATCACTGACCGGAAGTTGTTTGTTTGTATCTATACTTGGCAGCTTGAGGTCTTCGTATCTTTTGAGGGTTTTCAAAATTTTAAGGCTGGAATTAGCCTCGATAAAATCCTCCTGATCTGGCTCACTTTTGATATTGGGAAGCGAAGACTTCCAAGTTTTGTGCGTTTTTTGCTCTGGAGGCTTCCATAAATGGTTTTCGTTAAGATGCCCACTTGTGTATGTCTTAATATCAAAGCTTTGCTCGTTCAGTATACGATCAGATATTTTATTCAATAAATTTTTAGATTCACTGGTCATTATTTATTCTCATTAAAAAGTTCTTAAATTATTCAAAAAATAAGTTTAAATTAAAAAAAATTAGCAAATAGCTATTTCCATGGCAACGAAAGAAATCAAACTAATTTAATTTAGTGTAATGTTGTTTAAATTAGATATTTCCTGGTTTTGAATAATTTTTATTTTTTTTTACTTTTTATTTTAAAATCTTAAAATTTGTCATTTTGTATTTTTTTATATTTTTTTTCAAAAAGTTAAGATAATTTTTAGTCTATGCTATTTTTGTATACAAATAGAATGTGAGAAAAAAAAATGTTAAAATTTTTTATTTAAAATTTGAATTTGTTTAAAAATGATACCAAGTTTGAAAATTTTGCCAGGCGACGAAATCGAAATAAAGCGCAAAGATGGCAAAGAGATAGTAATTGGTCCCGGTTTGAGAAAAGATAATCAAAACAGCATAGTGTCAATGAAATGTGGAGTCCTGAAAAAAAAGGAGAATTTTTTTTGGCTCGAGTCTCATCAAAAAAGAGTAATTAGGGTTAAAATTTTTTATTTTTGAATTTGTATTTTATTTCTAGTATATTCCGGCTAGGAATGAATATGTTATCGGAATAGCGGTTTCCAAATCAGCAGAAACTATCAAAGTAGACATTGGGTCTAGCGAATATGCTTCATTGTCATTCCTTGCATTTGAAAACGCCACCAAACGCAACAAACCCAATGTTGAAATAGGAGATTTGCTTTATTGTAGAGTGCTGACTGGGAATAAGGACATGGAGCCAGAGTTGGTTTGCATTGATGCAAATGGAAAGTCTAATGGACTCGGAGTGCTCAAAGATGGTTTTATGTTTAAGGTGGATCTAGAGCTTGCCAGAAGACTCTTGGCCGGATCGAACCAGCTTTTGAGACAATTAAGCAAGCATGTGCCCCCATTTGAGATCACAATCGGATTAAATGGAAGAATTTGGATAAAAACAAATAGTTGTAAGCAAACTGTTTTTTTGGTTGAAGCTATTAATCAGTATGCTGCCATTGCTGATTTGGAAACAGAAAATTTTATAAAAAATTTGTTAAAAAAAGACAATTTGTTGGAATAAATATTTAAAAAAAATTAATTATTATTAGTAAAAAATTATGATTGTGTTTACTCGTACATTTTTTCTTTTTTATTTAGAATTAAATAAAGAAAATAATTTGAAAATAGAAAAAATAATAATAATAAACACAAAGAGGCTTTTAGAGTTTTTGATTAATTTTAAAAAATTTTCAATTTTACGCATCGATTAATCAAGGTATTAATAGAATGTTTTCTGTTTTTTTTTTTCTTTAGATTTTAAAAGCATGCTTTGTTGAAAATGTTTAGCTTACGGTAAAATCTAGCTGAAAAATGAACAATTTTTGATTAAGAGCAAATTATTTGGACAAATATAAAAAATTAATTAAGATGCTGTATGATTTATTGATTTAGATTTTTTGGTGACAACAAAATAAAGCAACAGAATAAAAATTTTATTTAAAAATCAATTAGGAATTTGTTCTTTATTTTTTGAATTAGAAAAGTAATTTTTTGTTTTTTATTTACGATGATTTATAAACCAAATAAATCATCCTTTTTTAATTTACAATAGCTTTAAAATTTTAAAATATTCAAGAATTATTTGTTCAAAATTGTTAAGTTTAAGATCAGTTTTCTAATAAAACACTTGATATTTAGATCCAAGGGATTATCATATATCATGAATTAATTTTAAAGGAACTTAGAAACACAAAACAAAGATAATAAAAAACAATTTTGTTATCTTTATGCTGATTTTTACGGCTAATTAATTAGAATAGAATTTTGAATTACTAAATATGTTCAATATATGATATAGAGATAAAAGTAAATGATCTTTACTAAATATGAAAATTAAAATATTCAAATCATGAAGTCAGTTTTATATCTTTTAGCTCGAAAGGTAATTTAATTGAAATAAATCTTACAAAGTATACGGCTTTTTTTAATTACCTCTGAATAAATATCAAAGACATAAATTAAATTTGTTCGAGAAAGTTCAAATTAAAAAAAAAACACCCAGTCAATTTGGCACGACCGGGTGATCTTTACATTGAAAACTATTTTGAATCTTGATTCCCGGTTTCTGATATCGTTCTGCAATCCGGAAACAAAACTTTATTTAGTATTTTTATGTAAAGCAATTATTTTAATTGAAAATTTTATTTTTATAAAATTTATTAATTATAAAGGAAAACAAATTTTTTTTCTACAAATTTTAGATTTTAAATTCAAAATAAAAATGGTTTAAAATTTATTCTCTTTATTTTTTTTTTTTTTTTTTTCTAATTGAATAATAAATTCTATTATCGTGAATTAAAAAAATTTCGTTCTTTATTAATTCTATCTTGAAAAAAAATATTCAATAAAAAAATTTTATATTTTATATAAAGTATTACATTAAATTAAAATTTAATATTAATGGTCAATTTAAAAAAAAAATTTATATAATAATTAATTTTTTATATTAAAATGGGAAACGACCGTGTTCGTAGACACTTGTTTTTTCTTCAGGCTAAAAATAATTAAATAAATTAAAATTGAATTTTTATAATATTATTCTAAATATTTACAAAAATAAATAAATATTTAATTTCGAAAAAAATTGAAAAAAGTATCATAATAAAGCTTAAGAGTTATATTGACGCTTTAAAATAAAAATAAAAAACAATAGATTAAAATTTTATTTTAAACCAATTATGTAAATTAAGAATGAAATCATTAAAAAGATTAGTTTTTAGTTTCAAAAATAATTAATTAATGTATTTTCTTTATATTAATCTTTTTTATCTTCAATATCATAAAATTCAAAATATATTGACGGATCATGATCCTTTAAATTAAGATACATAGATACAGAATCTGTCTTTCAATATGAGCTAAAATTATTTTATATTAAAAATATGCTGATTTAAATTTTACTTATTTTTTTAAATTTCAAGTCTAATTTTGTTAAAAAATCGCTAAGAAAATTTTTGAATTTCTCTTTTATTTTAAATTTTATTACTACATGATCCATAAATTTTTTCTTATTTTAATTAGAGATAAATGGTTCCCCACAAACAAAAAACTTTTTAACACAAATCGCTACCAAAAAAAATTTTTTTGTGCCGAATTCAAAAAAAAATAATTTTTACATTTTTAACCAAATAACTGGTAAACACAATTTTTTTTTGGTAAAAAAAAATATCGATAAATTTGCAATATTTTTTATTCAAATAGTGTTTATAAGATTAAATTTTAAATTAATAAAAAATTAAATTAAAATCTATTTTAATCTATTCAATGAATTGTCATTGTTTTAAATTTTTTGTTTTTTTTTGCATTTTATAATCTCAAAAAATCTGAAATTTTTTATTGCGTAAAATCACAGGCATTTTATTAACTAAAATATTTAGTGAAAGTTTTTGATAGATAATAAAATAATTTGTTCCAAGAGGTTTTTATATTTGTTTAGGGCATTTTTTGTCTTAGTCAGTAATTTTTCTTTGTGGCGAAAAGCTTTGATTTTTGGGTGACAGTTTTTTGCTTGTGGGGACCAGGTAGACCGCTTTTTTAATTATAAATTAATTTTAATAAATAGTAAAAATATTCAAATTCAACTGAAAATTTTATTCAATCAAAAGCAAACAAAAGTTAAAATAGGTAAAAATTTTATTTGCAAAAGAGATCAGCGGTGTTGATTGAGATCTTAAAAGTTAAAGATTTAAAAAGCAGCCCTGGGCATTAACAGTGCTCTATTGTTACGAAACAACCAAATGATCAAATGAGCCAAAGTCCACTAATTCCTCAAGTTAATCGGATTAGGGCCCATTAGTGACTGGCGAAAGAAATTAAACAGAAACAAAAGGTAGCAGAATGGTGCGGAATTCCTGCGGGCACAATATCAATAAGTCAAAGCAAAGATGTTTTGTTTAAAGATAAGAGCTTTAGAGACTGCGCTCATTTCATGCAATTAAATGGAGCTGGTCTCAGAGCAATTTGGGCTTAATTGTCGTCTGCCGTCACTAACAAAGAAATAAAACAATTTAATTAAGCACAGGTCCGCCTAGGTTTGAGGCCAATCTCGACGGATTCGACTCACTTCTAACTCTCATAGATCATTAGCCAACATGAGCATGAAATTAATTTGAATTTAAAATTTGGCAACTTGTTACAACTTGATACTAAATCAACTCCGGATCGATTTGTAATCGATCGTGTCTAATTTATTCATTTAGGGGCCGGTTGTTGTTTCTAAATTTGTCATGAATAAGCATCAATCTACTAGGATATCTTTCAGAGTGACATTTATTTGCTATTTATTTAAATAAATTGCCACGCTTCTAAATAAAAAAATTCCAACTTTGGATAAAAGGTAAATATCTGATTAAATTAGAATGAGAGTTTATTAGAATTTGTGTGAAGTGAGCCGGCACGTGTCGCCGATTCATTCTTTGACACGTACTGCAAGAAGAGATAATCAAATTTGACTAGGAGTGGAAAAAAATGCTGTAAAAAAGAACACCTTTTTTTATTTTTTTATTTTTTGGTCAGGAAGAAGGTATTTTAATTAAAATACTAAGTAAATAGGAACTGGACGTTTGATCTCTAATCTTTGCTTTGATTGAGTCAGATGTTGTTTTGTGGCTGAGATAGCTTTGTTTGCCTTTGAATGGTTGTGTCGAATGGTCTCTTAGTAATGATTATCAAAGCTTTGCTGTTTGCTCGACGCGGAGCAGTTAAAACAGATTTGTCAACTTGAGAGATTATGATGGTCTTGAATATCCATTACGGCAAATACTCCAAACGGATTTTGTCAACAAATTTGTATACTTAAACTCTATTATTATTAATACAATAAATATTGAATAAGAAAAAAAACCATCTGCAATAATTACTAAATTTATTTCTATCACCTTTGTTTTATTTACAATTTAAATATTAATTTCGATTGCATAATCCCGACCATCTTACAATGTTTGCCATA
>QEOQ01000207.1:621002-631757 GCA_010279815.1 Brachionus plicatilis
ATTAATATTTTTTCTCTCTTTGTTGAGGTAATTTGATTTAGGTTCAAGTAATTTTTCCGGTATAGGTTGTGATACCGTCAATAAATTTTATATATTATTTTACCAGGAGCTTAAATATTTGATTATTCTTTTTTCTGAAAATTAAGCAAGATAAATTTATTTTATTTAAAAAAATTAATTTTTTTTTAAATTATTTTTATTTGTAAAAATTTTGCTTTCTCAACCCATAATGCTTATTTTTTTTATTTATTTATTTCAATGAACGCCTTGAAGGCGATGTAAAGTTATAAGATCAAAAAAAGAAAATATAATAAAGTTTGTTTTATTTTCTCCATTTTTTGTCTATTGTTATTATAACAGTTTTAAATTGAATTAATTTTAAATTAATATAAATTTGATCATTTAGTTGAAAGACGGTGGTAAGTTTTAAAATAAGACATATTTCTAATATCTAAAATATTTATAAGGATGGAAATAAATTTAGATGGAAAAATAAAAGAAAAAAATTCATATGAATGATATTTTGATGCTCATATTACACAGCTCGAACAAAACATTACAAAATTACTTTTTTGTTAATTTTTTTAATACCTTAATATGATTAATTTTACTAGCATTTAATTTAATTTAATTTTTTAATTTTTCATCCTTTGCAAATAAATAATTTAAAAAATATTTTTATATAAATTATTCTTAATCAGCTTAATAATTTTGAAAAGAAAAATTAATTTACCATTAAATGAATTTTCTAGTTAATGTTTCAGTTGAAATGCCTTTCTGGCCTTTCTTAACTATTTATCTGCCTTCGTTTTATATTCTTATTTTTTTTAAAAAAATAATAAAAAAAAAGACTCAAATTAATTTTTCTATTTTTTATTGTTCAATTATTTTATTCAATCGCTCGGCTGAAAAGAACTTTAATTCATTCTGAGTTGCTAGCGTTTTTTAACTAAAAAATAAATAAATTTGAAATTTTATTTGCTTAAAGAATAAAAATGTTTTAAATAATATTTTTTTTTTGTTCAATTATTAAAAGGTAAATTTGATGTGTGTTGATTCAAAATTTGTTTGCAAAAAACTCGGACTGGACAAAGTGATTATTTATTAATTGTAAAGCTGGTCGAGCATAGCTCCTTCAGCAGTATAAAGAAAATAAAAAAAAAAGAACATCATAATAATAAGCTAATATAAACGTATGATAATTTTTTTAAACATGTTCGAAGGTTAAGGACTGATAGTATATTTAGGTTTATATTAGATAGAGGTTTAAAAATTATGTGTTTTGAATTAGTGGAAATAGTTAGTCAGTAGCAAAATTTTAAATTTTATTTTCTTAAAAAATAAAAATTAAAAAAAAAAATATTTTTTTGTTCAATTATTAAAAAGTAAATTTGATGTGTGCTGACTCAAAATTTGTTTGCAAACAACTCGGACTGGACAAAGTTTGTTTATTCAGTGCACAAGAATAATTGACAATAAGAGCTTTATCAAGTCTAATAAATCAATTCAAATAAACATCTACAAGTGCTCAAAGGTAGTTTATTTAGATAAGTTAGCATGTGTCAACGAGCATTATACCGTTATTGAATGTTCGTATACTACTGATTGTTAATTTGAATAAATAAATAAATAAATAAAGTACAATAATTGAAATATCTGAAATTTATTGATACGAAAAAATTGATTTATTGATGACCAAAATTGCTTATTGCATGTTGATTCATAGGCAGTGAGGCGCAACGCATTGCCATTTGCGCTAAGAAAATATTTACAATCACAGTCACAGAACAAAAAGTTTAACGTTAAGTTATGAAATCGTTCGACTTGATCTAATTCATCATCTGATAATTACATAGGTACATTATTCCATTAGACTTTGCCATAAAGTTTTTTTGAATAGAAACAAAAAAATGTTCGCGTGCTCACTGTCCACTCAAGCGTAATGTTATTTATTGATTAGATATTTCTCAAGGACTCGATTAAGTCGTGATTTCACAATTGCCATAAAATAAATGCCCATCGCCCTTGCATGTAATTAAGTTTTTTCTTGCTCTTTCTCTCTCTCTTTTTTTTTCTTTTTCTTTAGTGAATTGATTAATTTCGATCGATTAGCTAATATTGGAATATCTGTTTAGCTAATATGCTCGTAAAGTCAATTAAATTACGCAATGAGGAAATATTGATAAAATTTGATATTTTAATGTAAATCTAATCGGAAATCTGCGCCTAATAAATGCATTGACATTTGAGCGTTGACGATTGAGGCAATAAAATTGAATTGGTTCATAAAATGCTTATTAAAATTAATTGTTTTAGTCCCATTAAGAAAAAATGTCGCAAGCAAAAACTCTCAATATGTTGAGTAGTGGCAGTTTGAAAAAGAGTTTGAGCCTAAGCGTAGCTTGCTGCAATGAAGACCTAAAAAAATTTATTAAATTAAAAATCTTGAATTTTGAATCATATTAATAAAAAAAAATTTTCTTGATTAATGACATTTAAGAAAATAATAAAATTTTAAATTTTTTGATGAGGCGAATAAAAATACCTTTGATAAAGTCACAAATTAACTTTTTTTTTTAGTAATAAACTTATCTGATGTTCACCAATCCCTTGAAAAAAAAATAAATTATAAAAGTAAATAAAATCATTGAAGTTTAAAAAGTCACAACTGAAATTTAAAGGAATCTTGCACTGTATGTATCTTTTAGTCTACCATTGCATCAGCCATCTATGCTTCAATGCTTAAATTAATTAACTTTTCCAGTGATATCGACAAAAATGTCGCTATAGAGAATCTGAGTTTTGTTCAGGTTGAGGTTTAATAAAATTTTTAATTTATGGTTCTGGCCTTTGCCATGCTTTATTAAAATCAAAAGATTAATTTTAAAAAAAGGATGCTGATGGTCTTTGATCACAAAAACAATGATTCATTGATTTTATAATTTTTTAAGTCTTTTCAAAGTTTTATAATTCAAAATTAACACAAAAATAATTTATAAACATAGAACAAAAATTTTTTTTTGGAAAATAAAAAAAACTAATAATCATTTGACTGCGAGGAAGGACTATGCGACACCGTCATTCCATTTCAATCTGACTGGGCATTTCCTCCCAAACTATATTTTAATAAAAATAACACATAGAGTCAAGCTTTATCATCCACACAAAGCCAATAAATTATCCGTCTCAATTAGAACTCAAATTTCAATTGGTTATTTAGAATTAAAAAATAAGAAATTTTTTTTTTGAAAATTTTAATAAATTTAATGCAAAAAATAGATAAATATTACAAAAAATTATTTTTTGTTGTTTTTTTTTTCGATTTTTGTTTCTTAAGATAAAAAAAAAAAAAATATCAATTGTTTTGCTATCGCCTACGCATTAATCGGGCAGCACATGTAAAAATTTGCGTCAATAATATTTAACAAGTTTAATAGACAATAGAAAAAAAAAATGAGATTTTACTAATTTAAAAACTAAATGACCAAAAAAAGAGAGAGAGAGAAATAAAAAAAAATTTTCTATACACAAAATTGTAGACTGCTTTTTTAAATATTGGTCTCCAATGATTCCATCCACTGAACCGATTTGAAGTACTCTGGTATCTGGTCGTCCATGCGAGCTATTATCTTGTAGATGGCCTTTTTCCACGACGGGTCCATGTCCTTGTTGTCTTGAATGGCCTTGAAAAACTCTCTCAATGTGGCCTGGATCACGAAGCAAAAGCTAGCCGGAATCTAAAACACAAAAATTAAATGAATAAAAGCGCACAAAGATGGCTCAGTGCGGTATGGTACCTCTAGTTGATTGTTGCGGTTGTAGTGCGAGTTGAGAGCTCTGAATATCTCGGAGTCGCAGTCGACCAGTATGTCGTCGGCGCTGCGCATTCCTTCGGCCAAATGCTGTCTGGCAAACTTTTCCATTTGAATGTAGAAAAACTCTCTAAAATTGCTGAACCACTTGACCAGCTGGGCCGTGTTGGCCTTGTTGAATTTCACGTCCGGAAAGTAGTTTCTGAGTATGGTCGAGCTCGGGTATCTCGAAAAAAAGAACATCAGCTTGGCCTTTCTCAAATGCAGTGACGAAAGTGTCGAGGTGTAATGAACTGAGTTAAGGACAAATAAAAAAATTGCAAATACAAAGACAAAAAGAGTCGCTTATTTCTTTTGATCGTTAATTACAGACTCTACTCAATATTCTTCTCTTTTTTTATAATTTTTTAATAAGAGCTGACGAACTCAGAAGGTCCTCTGCAAGCGCGTCCCACTAAGCACATCACCAGTCACAAAGAAACTCAGTAATGAGTGTCCATCAGAATTATTATTATTTATTTCATAAAATTACGCCTGTCTTATAAATCTCAATTCTGTATATGATGCAAACATCTATCTGTTGTGACTCTCTTAATAATTACATCATCTTGTCTGATCAGTAAGAAAACTTACTGTGTATAACACAACATTTCAAATGTTTCTCTCTGCAGTTGCATAAATAAAATAATAGATTCAAGTCAAAAGACTTGGAAGGAAAAATCTTCTCTTCCTTTCTTTATTATTATTGTTTATTCTTTTTTGGTTAAAGTTTATAATTTTTCTTTTTTTCTATTATTTTTTGTACCTTTTCCAGACTAGAAGTGGTCCCTTTTCTTTAATTAAAATAAAATATTTGAAATTTAGAATATAATTCTCTCTCTCTTTCCCGTTAAGTCTTTAAACCCCACAACAGCCGGATTATTAATATAAGGACTTAAACATATCTCTTAAATTAATAACATGTCCCTTTCAATGCTAGTGGATAATGGGAAGACGCTCATCTCCTTTTCCTGTACCTTTTTGAGCAACGGCTCCGATCTGACATAGAGGTAACTGCATCAAGTTGGTCATCTACACCGCTATTATTACCCAGTCGAAACTGGTACCCCTATTTTTTATGATGAAAAGAAATTAAACATTCATCCCGTACTGCAGAAATATTTGGAAGATTTTTTCACCCTCAGCAGATTTCGGACCCTCGATCCTCTGCTTGCATAACTAACACACAAACCATTCGGCTATACAGACTCTAAAATGTGAATTAAACAAACTATTAGCGATGGTTAATTCTAATAACGATCAAAAGAAATAAAAATATCTCTTTTAATGTGAGCTAGAAGAGGAAGAAAAAAAAAAATTTTTTTTTAATTGTATTATCATTTATGTAAAAAGGATATCTGATAGCCAGTGTATTCAGTGTTGTCGGTGTTGATGTCATACACATTGTTGGAGAAGACAGTGCTGGTAATGCGGCAATTGCTGCCGTTGGTGCTGCCGGACTCGTTGCATCCGCTGGACGCACTGTCGTCCTCTTGGTTGTGCTGGTGCTGTTCGTCGTCGTAGTCATTGTCGTCGTCGTGGTCGTTGTTGGGCGACTGGTCGCGTGTCTTGCCGTTCAGAACACGGCTGAGAGGATTGCGCGGCGACAGTCTGGTGTCAGTGACTTTGGTTCGGCGGCGTTTGTGCGCCGACGACGAGTGAAACACGCCATTGCTGGTCGGCGGGTACGCTCCGCTGGGCTTGTGCTGCTGATCGAGGAGATAGGGCGTGAAGAGGCGGTTGGCGGCGGCCGCCATTTGCAAATAATTGGTCGAATTTTGACCGGAGGCGGCATGTGCATGCGCCGCGGCCATCAGCAGCTGGTGCTGATGATTGGCGAACAGAGACGATATGGACGAGTTGGTGGACGCGTTTGACGCAGTGGACGAGGCCGAGCTGGCAATGGGCGCCGCCAGGCCGTTGTAGCCGGGCGGCGGTGGCGGCAAATGGGACATGGCCGCTGCCGAATAGAACGTGGACAAATGCGTCTGCTTGCCATTCAAATTGTGAGCGGTCAGCAGTGACTGGTGAGCCAGAGGAGGCTTGGCGCTGAACGCGTCGCACACAGACGGCATTTTTCTCTTGCTAGTGTCTTTGGACAGTATTTTGGACACGTTAAAATTTTGACTATTGTTCATGGAATTTTTGGCTATTTTTTCATTGACCCTGATTCGTTTTGGCGCCGGCTCCACTCTCTTCAGCTCGTCGTCACTCGACTTGTGCTTGACGCTGTGCTGTGATGGTGGTAGTGGCGGCGGTGGTTGTTTCACAAACGAGTCCAGAGTGCTCTCAATGGCCTGGCTCACCGAATCGATGAGGTTCTTTCTCAGCGCGTCAAGATCAACGTTGAGAGTTGAGCGCTTGGCCAGAGTGTTCATTAGCGAGCCGATGCTGTGCTCTTCCGCCTTTTTGCCACTCTCCTCTTCGTCATTGGCGCACTCGGCCAGCTCGTCCAAACAGCCCGCTATTGACTTGTGCGCCTCGGCGCTCAATTGCTCGTGCACTTTTTGCACGTCGACATCATTTTTGTCTTCGTCCTTTTCCTCGAACGAGCTTGACACACGCGAACAATTTTGCTCGGCGTCGTCCTCGTCCTCGTCGTTGTCGTCGCTGGCCGAGCCGTTCTCTGACACGTTCTCGTACGACTGATTGCCGTTGGTCTTGGTGTGGCTGGCGTCGTGCTGTTCGACCACAGTCGGCTTGGTGGAGAGCAGCGACGAGAGGGATGAAGTGGGCGACGAGGTCAGGTTGGAGGACGAGGACGAGGGCAGCGACGACGTGGCTATGCTGCCCAGCGGCTGAAAGGGACTGTTCGACGAGCCCATGGGCGCGCTCTTCGAGCTGCCGAACATGTTGTACGCGGCCGCACACGCCGCCGCCGCTGCCGGACTGTACTGAAACAGGCTGTTGTATCGACACGCCAAGTCGTAGGCTGAGGGTGCGCTAAGGCCGCTGCTAGGCTGTTCCATGCTTTGTGATTATGTGTGTGTGTGTGTGTGTTTGTATGAACTTTTTGTTTAAGTCTAAAGTTATTTAAATGTTTAGTATGGATGTAATTACGTGGAGCAGATGCTCGACGAAAGAAAGAATGCCAACGAAAGTTGAGTGGCCCCCTCTCTTCGATTAGACGAAGACGCACAGAGAGAGAAAAGAAGTGAGCCAAGACGATTTGTCAAGGACCCCCATATTTATCATCATCTGCCTAATGACTTAAATAAATATTTTATTTTCAAATGGAATTTGTTGTCGTTGTCGTTATTGTTGTTGTTGTTGTTGATATCTAAGAGATTTTGCAGGTATCCGTTCTAAATCGAATTATTTAGAATTTCCTTCAGTAATTGCTAAAAATGGGTCTAATCTTTTTTTGCCTAAAAGCTGGAAATAAATTCGAAAAATAGATAAATATAGCTTGGCGAAATAAAGAGAAAGAGAAAAGTAAATTGGAGAATAAATTCAATTCGTTAAGATTTTTGGGTATTTATTATTTTATTGGAAGAAAAATAAAAACGAACAACAACAAAAAAAAAAAGAAAAAAAGAAATGATCATAAAAATACTTTAAGATCGCGAGGCGGAGATTGTGACTGCACTTAATTTGATTGGCATTTGTCTAAATCCAATTTCTAAATCGTTTTGTTCGTACGATTCGTCGAAAAAAAAACAACAACAACTTTTGATTCGAGCTTAACAACACACAAACGTACAAGCTAACTCACTAATAGCGTTCGCTAAGAACACCACTTATGCTCTGACATTTACGAGAAACTTTTATCTATTTAATTTTTTTTTTTTTGTTGCCATTATTCAAGCTCACTAATATTCCTTATCATAAATAAAAGCACACACAAATGTCTTTAATTGTTTTTTTTTTATTTTTTTTTGTTTATTACCTGTCTTCAAGGTGGACCCCAAATACAAGGATCATCTAAAATGCAAATTTTGTTGTTTTTTTTGTTGTTGTTGTTGTTGCTTATCTACCACTAATGCTACTACTAGTACCTTAAGTGCCCGTGACTAAATAATTTATGGCCGTTTGTTGTTCGTTTTTGCGCACTGACCACTTACACTTGTCAAATCGATCACTTCTAGATAATTAATAGACACGATATTTTCATATTAACTTTACAACAAAATTTATACAAATAAAATATTTTGTAATTTTTGACTAGTTCTTTCATTTTACCCATGACTAAAAAATTCTCTCATTAGCCCCTCAATAAATTACTATCCATACAAAGCTCTGGCGCATAGAACACACAATCACTATATCAAACAAAACACCCCTAACTTCCAAGCCAATTGATTATGTAATCTTTAAAATCTCCCTCTCTCTTTCTTAATCCTTGACCCTTATTGCACACATCCAAGAAACATTTGAAATATGTTGACTCGAAACAGCACATAGAACACCCAATCACTGTTTCAAACAAAAGACCCTTAGCTTTCAAGTCAGTTGATTATGCAATCTTTAAAATCTCCCTCCCTCTCTTTCTCACTCTCTCTTTCTTAATCCTTGACCCTTATTACACACATCCAAGAAACATTTGAAATATGTTGACTCGAAACAGCACATAGAACACCCAATCACTGTTTCAAACAAAAGACCCTTAGCTTTCAAGTCAGTTGATTATGTAATCTTTAAATCTGCCTCTTTTTTTCTTTACCTCGACCAATTGCACAGAACACAGAATTGCAATTTTTTGACTAGAAACACAAACTCTTTCCATTAAAAAATTTCTATATTGATTACTTAATCTTAAAGAAAAAAAACTTAAATAAATAAAAAGTCTCTTCTTCTTAAATATTTTTTAAAAGTAAAACTAAATATGACTCAAGATTACTGGGATAAAATTTAACAAACAACAACAATTTAATTTAACCGATGGCCAAATCTCTTAAGAATTCTATCCAGGATTCCTATAAAGTCAAAAGCATAAATTTTTATTGATTCTAATTATTTAACTTGAATATCTTGTTGTTAGATTTTTTCAAATAACTGTGCAATCAAAACTTTGAAATAAATGAAGTTTTAATCAGTCTTTAATAGACAGGACCACTCCAATAGATATGTTGATTAACCACAAATAAAAAAAACTTGCCAGTATTTGAGTCAAAAATTTGCCTTTATTTGAGTTGTTTTTCTCATAAAATGTGTCTCGCTTAAAAGAAAATTCACCAGTCATTTATCATGTAAAACATTCATTTTCTTGTTTCAAATGGTAGAAAAAAAATGGATAAATTTCTTAAGTCACTTTTTTTAGAGTAAAAAAATCTTCGAATCGAAGAAACCCTTTGATGACCGAATCTTTGATATTTAAATAAAAAAAAAATTATTTGATGATCTATGGTGAATCATTATTTTCTAAAGCACAGACTCTTGGCATTAAAGCTTTTTAAAAAACTAAATTCTAGATGATCTCTTCTCTGGGACCTCAATGCCTAGCAATCTATTCATTCAAGCATTCAAATAAAAAACATTTGAATGAATAATCATTGAGGCAAAGCGAACATTTGAACATTAATGCACCGAGTAGTAGCCGCAGCAGCATATAGAAAAGGCCTATGAATTAAAAATTTAGAATTTGAAAAATTTTTTTTTGCTTAAAAATTAAAAATAAATATTATAAAAAAAAAGTTTTATTTGATAAGTTTAGAAAATAAAATTAAATTTTTGTTCTTTACTTTTAGCATTCGAGAGCTACTAGTCTATAAATACTCAAAAGTGATTGCTTTATTACTTTATTGCTTTGACTAATAAACAATTGGCACTGCTCTACCAAAATTAATTTCTATTTCTAATTTATCGATTTATAGTCCTTAGTAATAATACCTTATGCATCGAATAGACACACGTGCTATTCTGAGTAGATTTACTTATCGAAATATAATAAACGAATAAATTTTTAGAAAAAAATAAAAAAAATAAAAACCCAACAAAAATTAATTTTTTTTATTACTCTTTTTTTATTTTATTGATTTTAAGAAATGATAAAATCAGAACGCCAGAACAGTTTCACTAATTGAATAATGAGCCAACAAGCACTGACATAAAGAAAAAACTAGAAAAAGTGATAGTGATAGTCGAATCGATTGATTGGAGTGAGCGGGGAGCCGGTCGGCTCGTCAACCGCGATACAATTTCAAGACATCTATTTGTACGGAATCTGAATTAAACTAATACGATATTAATCAAATATGTTTGCAGCAATTTACAATTAGCCTAGCTCCAGAGAAGCAAACAGAGACAATTCTCCTCTTCCAAACAATAGCTGATAAGCTATTTTATTACTTTGCTCATTTTGAGTCACTTGAAAAAAAAAAATGTAAATTAATGCCAGATTTATTACTTTCCTTTTGGAGCCTATTTACGCTTCCTAAATGAAGCCAATTACCGCAAATGCACTCCAAGCGGATGTTTAACCAAGAAACTAATAAACTAATGGCTTTGTTTAATCATATCATCGTCAATCCGATAGAGGTAAACCAAACCACTAAACAATTTCGACTGACTTTACTTTTTTGTTGAGTATTTAAATTTGCAATGAAACGGATATGTTTGAGTTTAGATAAGCGGTGCCGAGATAAGCCCGGCTCGGACCTACCTAGACAATAAAATAACGAATTTAGCTCTTTCTCTCTCTCTCTCTTTAACTCTTGAATAAAAAGCCAAAGCACTTGAACGCCACGTCCAATCTAATTAATAAGAATAGGCACCGTCCAAGCTCTGTTTCAAGTGGAATTTACAAACAATAACAATAATAAATGCGCCGCGCTCACTAAACTATTATAAAATCTATAAATCACACACAAAGTATATTGGCAAAACAGCATGAGCATTTTATTACTTGAGCTTTGATTTTAAAATAAATATCATTTGAGTTAAGTGTTTCATTTGGAGCCAAAGT
>QEOQ01000207.1:651611-678387 GCA_010279815.1 Brachionus plicatilis
GCCTCAAAGGTATCTAAAGGTTTATTTTAAATAAAATTTGTTATTTATTCAATTTGGTGAAGATGACAGCAAGAGAATATCGATGGCCCCAGTGGCGACCGTCTTCTCGACAGAGGACCACGGCAAGCCGAGGACAGAGAGCGGAGTTTTGCCAAGGATGGAGCGGCAGGCGTCCGCACTGGTCATCACCAACTCAAAATTCCAAATACCAGATGTGAACAACTTCCGCTCGAACTCTTTTGCGGCAGTCAGTGAGCCCAACTTTACACACAAAGAAGCCGAGGTGGTCAACGCGGCGCTCAATGAGAACGCCGCGGCAAGTTCCATTTCATTCAGTTCGGCCAAAAAATCCGACTTGGTGCGACCGTCCTCGCGCAGCCTCATCGGCAGTCTGATGCCCAAAACAGGCCAGCAGCCGTGCCAGCACCAGAACGCAGGCCAAGAACTATGCTACCTGTGTCACCAGCGGCAAAGACGCAACAACCCAGTGTACCTGCACGAGGAGCGCAGGATCAAGGACCAAGAGGAGACCCAGCTGCTTATGCAGTACCAGCAGATGAAGGACATGGACGAGCAGCTAAAGGACGAGGAGAAACGCAATGCACAAAGACTTGACCGCGCCAGAATGGACGCCTTCAATATGGGAATTACGGACGCTCTTAAAACTAAGAAAAAAGAGCGGCCAAAAACCAGCGATCTTGGCGTATTTAATTTGAATAAAGAAAAAAATTTTTTCTTTTTATATTTTTGGCTTAATAGAGGTCTTATATGTTCCGGAAGAGGGCGCGCACACCACCCAAAGTCTACAAGCAACAAGAGCTTTCGGATTACTTGGCCATGCAAATTGAGAGGAAGAACCGCGAGAGGCTGCAGTCCAAACAGGGCAGGGATTATTTGGAAAAAATGGAACAATTGCATTTGGCCGAAGAGTAATTGCTGAATTTTTTATTTTTTATAATGGTAAGAAAATGGATTTTTGTTTAGACTTGCTGCGCAACGAGAAGCATTTTTGAAGGAAAAAGCAAGACGTCAAAACGAGCTCAAGAACAGTCTTGATTATCAGGTGAGAAACACACAGTTTTTTGTTTAAACTCAGTCAAAAATTTTTTCTCTAATTGATCTCATAGTTTAGAAAATTGAGTAATTAATTTTTGAAAAATTTTAAAATTTTTAATTACCAGAATAATTAAGAAATCACCTTTTTTTTTTAACTTTTTGCTAATATTAAATAGCTTGTACTTTAAATGATGGATAATTTTATGTTATGTGAATTTAAACAAAATTGATTTTTAATAATTTAAAAAAAAAGCACTATCGATTTTTTTAGCATTCATTAATTAAATAAGAAGCAGTTTAAATTAGGGTTTGTTAATTAATTGATATTTGTAAAACTATTAAATTCGCTATTGTCAATAAATAATAAGGTTCAGTCAATAAAACTCAATTTAATTGTTTTTTTTTATTTTATTTTATTAAATAATAAAATTACACTTATAACAAATACGGCAATAGGCCAAGGAAAAAAATATTTATTCTTCGTGGAAATATTCAAATAAGACGACTAAATGAAATAAAGTATTACATTTTTATAGTAAAAGAAATAATTAAAAAACTTTAATCACAAATCAAGATAATATCAAATAAAATATTAAAGGTGACAAAAATTGCAGACAATGATTACTCTTTATATCAATTTAATTAAAAAATTAAGATAGATAACTTGATAAGCTATTGATTTTGAGGATTGCAGATCATATTTTATTGACTAAAAAAAAATTTTATAATCAATTAAACATCAAATTATTTATTTTATAAAAAAAAAAATTTTTTAGATTTTTGTTTAAAACTTGGCCGAATTTTCGGGCTCCAATTAATAAAAAAATTTTATTCCAAAAAAATTAAAAAAAATTTGTTCAAGAAAATTTTTAATGATTAATATTTGATTATGTAGACAGCAATATTAATTGCTCATGAATAAACAGTTCCATGACAGAATTAAAAATTGATTTTTTAGAAATAAAAAATTGAATTTTAAAAATTTTTAGAAATTTTTTATTTTTATAAAAAATAGATAATAAAAAATTGATCAAACTTTTGAGAAAAATTTTCATTTTTTTATAAAAGGTTAAGACAAAGCCCGCTGAATTGCCGAGAGTGGTTCCCGATGGGGAAGTGTTCGGGGAGTACGATGCCAAGAACGAGAGATTAATGCGCCAGAAACAGCGCGAATTTGAAGCATCCAAGTTCAATCTGGAAACTGTTGAGCAGCGCAAGCGCGAAGAATTGCTAAACACGCTCAAAGAACAGGAGCAGGATGAGGAGAACTTGGCGCGAGTGAAAGAAGAATTGAGGATTGATCGGGCCAACAGGTTCCATCGAATGAATCACATGCGCAACAATTTGGAAAAAGACTGGAGCTTTGCCTCGCATGAAAAGTTTCTAAGGGACAAAGATGAAAAGGAGCATCGATTAGCTCATGATGGCCTATTAGTTCATGAACAATGCGACAAGTATCGAAGATGTGCTCAATGTCAACGGGACACGAAAAACTATGGGGAGACCAACTTGTGGAAAGAGAGCCGGTACACAGCTGGCACCAGACTCATGGTCTAAACAATCAAAACAACTTCAATTTTCGGTTTATTTTTTTAATTATAAGAAAGTCAATAATTTAATCTTGAAGTAATTTATTTATTTCAAGTGGTTTTCTAATGATTCCAATCAATAAAAAACTTGTTCCTTTTAAATTTTTTTGCCTTCTTACCGATTTTAAGTATGCATTTCCCTTTAATTAAAAGAAAAAAAATAATTTTTTTTAATCGGCTGATTTTGGAATAAATAATTTTAAATTTTCATGTTGTGATTTTAGCACTAATTTGTTCTAAGACATTATGCAATCGAAATCAATCAAATTACTGGAGGCAATTGCTTGAAGGATTTAGGCTCTGTCACGTAAAGTGTCAAATTGGGACCAAATATTCCATAAAGCTTTTTCATTTAATTTTTAGAAGGAATCAAAAATAAATTCTAATAATGTTTATTAGTTTTAGATAGATGTGATATGAATAATTAAACAAAATTGAATACTTTTAAAAATGGTATCGGTTAATCTTTATTTCTTTGATTTTTAAAATTTTGTATCTCTTCAAAAAAATCCTAAAATTTTGATTTTCATTTTTCATTATAAAAAAAAAATTGATCGAATAACTAAATTGATGTTAAAAAAAATTTAAATGATGTACATGTTGCTGTTGCACAAAATTCTGGAAAAAAAAAGAATTTTCAGTTAACTAATGACATTTGGAGAAGAGTATATATTACTAATTAATTGATAAATTATTTGATTTATTTTATTTTAAAATTTTTAAAAATCAATTCCCAAAAAATGAATGACAAAAATTTATTTTGGCATAAATTTACAGATTGCTCACAAGAAAAAACTTAAACTTAAATTTTTTTAAACAAATTTATAAAAATTAGAGGAAAAAAAAATTTTGAAAAAGTTGTTTAATAATTTTTTGAACTGTTTAAAAATTTTTAAATTTCTACTTTTTCAAAAAAATTTAAATGAATAATAAAAAAATGTCGAAGCCAACTAAAGACTCGCTAAATCCATTTATGCAAGGATTTTTTTAAAAGATAAATAAATCATAAAATATAATAAAGTTAATTGATTGAAAATTTTTCACAAATATGTTAAAAATTATAGAAAAACAATTTTTTTAAGAATTATTAATTATTAATCGACAAGTAAATAAAAATTTACTAAAAATTAATTAGCAATAGATTGATGGTAGTCTCGAGAAATGATAATGAGCTTTTCATAAAGCCAATCAACATATAACCAACATCTACAATTAAATCATAAATATTTTTAAAACGATAAGTATGCTTTTGATATCAATTTATTATTACTAATTTTTTTATTCCATACATTTAAAAAAACAAATTTCTAAGAAATTAATTCTTTTGTGTTTCTTTTTATAAGACCTCGATGAAAATTTTCCTTTAAACTAAAATTTTTATTCAAATTAAATAGAAATGATTAAAAAATTTATTTTATTGGAAAAAGCCTAAAACTATGAAAAAAAATTAAAGTTTTGATTTATATCATATTTGAGAAAAGAAATCATATTTTTTGGAAAAAAAATTTTCCTAAAAGCAACAAGATGCCAATAATGACTCTTATTTAGAATAAAAAATACAAACAAAAGTCTTAAATTAAAGACCACGAGCCATTATCCTTGAGCTAACGCTTACAATTCCATTCCATGTGAAAATTTTATTCCAGAATAAAATAAAATAGGCTTCCAGGACAAATCCAAAAAATTAGAAAAATTTTATTCAAAAAATTTAAAGAGATTGTGAGCCTCATTTTTTAACAAAACAAAAAAAAATTACCAAACAACTAATTTCTGTTTTGCTTTTCTAAACCCTCAATAAACTTGGTCACATTTGGCATAGAATCATCGCTTTCTTTAAAAATAAAACTTAACATAAATTTTTTTAGTTGAAAAAAAAAATTACTCAGACTTGTTGATTTTGGACGATCAATCGGCCTAAAACAATTATCACTATTAAAATGAACTTTTTTATTTGTTGGTAATTTTTTCACATTTTCCAAACTATAATTTAAAATCAAATCTTGCAAAATTTGTCTCACAGTTGCATCATCTTTGAGTGCCAAAATTTCACTTTGACACCTATTGGCATTAATCTTTGGTGCTTGAAACTGAGCGATTGGTTTAGTGTCTGCTTTGGATTCTGTTGAATAAACTTCATTTCCCTTCATGAAATAAGAACACCCGGATGTTTGCTCACCGTTTTCCTTATCCTTTTGCTCAACAAACTCAACTATTTGTCTAATCTCGTCCGAATCAACCTTGTACAAATCTTGAATTGTTTTGCATCTTTTGTCTATTTTCAAAAGATCAGCATCAGGTCTAACATCAATTTGCTTCAGATCATTTGGTCTGTCATAAATAGGCTCAGGGCATTGGTCGTCAAATAGGTCGTCAAGTGGTCGTATGGCACTGTAAGATTTTGAATAAGAATCACCAAGTCCTGTGACAGGTTTTATTCTGGTCAAGTTGCGCCTAGCTTTGAGCAATGCCTCTTCATTGCTCATATCGGTAGCTGAGTCCGATTTGATTTTTTTTAGAACCGAAAGGCGTTCTTTTTTAGGAGAATGCGCCTTTTTATCTTCAAGTCTTTCCAGGCGCCTCAAATCTTTGATTACCAACATCTTTTGTTTGTAATTCAAGCTCAACTTTTTTTTGCACAAATCACCCAGGCTATTCTGGCCCAATTTTGAATACAAATGGCTCAAATTTGCTTTGCTTTCTTCTGTTGTGCTTCCTTTTGCCTTTTGTTTAACCTTTTGCACCAAATTGTCTATTTCCTGGTCTGTTTTATCATTGGGCTTATTGAAAAAATCGTATTTAGAAAAAAAAATTCATTAAAAAATGTACCCCCATTTTATCTTGAAGAGATTTAGACAGTCTTTTATTTACATCATCAATAGCTCGGATTATTTGATCCGAGCCGGTATTTTGTTTAGGCAGAGAGTTCAGATCAATTTTTTTGGCAGGCTCTATTTTAATTTCTGGTTTTGGCTGAAGCGAAAATGTCCGCTGTTCAACAACCGGCTCTTTGTCCTGCTGGTTTATTGAGTTGACCAAGTTCAGAGTTCGCTGCTGTTCTTTCTTGTCGACTTTGAATTCTTTTCTTTTTCGCCTCATCCTAGCATTAAATAAAAGCCTGATCCAACAAGAAAAAAGATAAAATTTACTTCGAGCTCGGGGTTCCCATCTGAGTCTAAGGAAAAAATTTAGAAATAATTTTCTCAGTTTTTATTTTAAAAATGAAAAAATTTGCTTCTTGAAAATATTTATGAGTAAGAGAGAATTTTCTTTTTTTTTGGTCTAGTTGGCTTTTTGATCAAATTTATTTTTTTTAATTTAATAAATTAAAATATCTAGATTTTTTCATTCATTGTTCGATGCAGATAAGTAAAAAGAGACTTGGCAATTTGGTTCGAGTTAATTTTTTTATATTTTTAAATGATTAGGTGAGCTAAATCAAGATTGGCCTTGCTTTTGGTTCACTGGGCTTCAATAAACCATGAGTAAGTTTTTTTTTAAATTGTATAATCAGGCCAAACACTTGTATGAAATTTTTCCAAAATAGTAGACGCATCTGAAAGTATAACAAAATTGGTAACTTTCGAAAGAAAGATATGACTAATTTTGCGCAATTTCTCAACCAAATCGAAAAAAATTCAATCAAAAATTCAAGATTCTCCATTTGGATCTAACAGAAACATCTGAGAAATAATTTGTATTTTCTTTTTGTTATTAATTTATTTGGACAATTTATTCAATTTTAAAACTATTCAACACGCAAACAAACAATTTAAAATTAAAAATTTGAAAAGAATTTATTTTGGAGACAACCAATTATTAAAATTTTTTTAAAATTTTATTTATACAAGACTGTGTTTTCCAATTAAGATAAAAAAAAATTGGTGTTTTTATGTTAAATTGAAATATTGAGTTTATCATGATCAAAAATTTTAAATCAGACTTTTTAATAATAATAATAATTCTTTATTGTTTGCATCTGTTTTAAAAAAAAAAAAATTTTTTTAAAAAAATATTTTGTTTTATAATTTATAATACGAATAAGAAATTAAAAAAAAATTAATTTAATAGAGCATAATTTAATCAGACTTTTTGACAATAGGCATTTGGTAGTTTCTATGAACTTTATTTTTTCAAAGGTTTCCCAAGCCGAACCGGTTCTGTTGTTGATGTTGTTGCCTTTTAAATTTAAAAATGAGCCTTGACAAAATTTTCAATAATCTCTTTCTGTTCATTAATTAGTTTAAGTTGCTCTGTCTTCCTTGAATTGATTCAGGCGTAATCATGACTCTATAAGAAGAGGGCGTTTGACGCATTGACTGAATAAATGAAGTATAAAATTTAAAAATTAAGTTTATAGAAAATAAATTAAAGATTATTTTATTTTTTATTTTTTTTTTTTGCATATATTTAAAACTTTTTAGCATCATAATTAAATTTTATCGAATATGCATCATTATTTTACTTTTAATTAAAAAAATATTAACATCTATTTTCATCAATTTCTTTAAAAAATCTTTTTATTTAAATTGCATGTTTTTTTTTAAATTGTGTAAAAAAATTTTATTTTTAAGTAAAAAACGAAAAATTTGAAAAATTTTGGTAAAATTTTTTCACAACGCAACAAAATTATTTATTCAAATTATTTTAAAATTTTTAAACAATCACATTTTTTATTTTAATTATCTTTTATTTTTTAAATGAAACTCTGGATTTAAAACTACTGGTTTAGTGGAAATTTAACTTTAAATATTTGCATCGTTAATGGTTAAAAACAATTTGATGATTATTTTGCCACAAGAAATCAACCTTAGTTTCAAACTTCATCAAAGTAATAGTTTATTTAAAAAATTGGATAATTTTTAACAAAAAAATAAGAAACATTTTGCAACAATTTTGCTCCAAACTTCACCACGGCTTTAAAATTTTCTTTTTATTTCATTTTAACTTATTTGAGTTTATTTTGATTATTTTTTATCTTGAATAAACAAATAAATAATTAAATAAAAATAATTATTTTTTTAATAAACAGTGTTGATTTGATACTAGGGTTTTTGATAATTCTACGTAATTTTTCGAAAAATTACATATGTAAGAAAAGGTTTAATTTCGAAAAATTACGAAAAACGGCGTAAAAACAAAAATGCCAGTTTATGCCATTTTTAACTTTTTAAGTAAGTTCAGAAAATTAAAAAAAAGAATTTAGAAAAAAAATTTACCGATTTTTACCTAAATTTTCGTAAAAAACGAATATGAAACGGTAAAATTGAGTAAACCTGTAAGTAAATTTGTAAAAATTTGTAAAAAATTAATTATTTTTAATCTGAATTATAATTATAAAGTGATGATTATTAAAATTATCAAATTTTTATAGCATTATGAAGTTTAAGTTCAAAAAAATCAGATCAAATAGTATTTTGAAAAATGCTAAATAATGCAAAATACATGATGAATGTTAGTTAACAAAATATAAAAAATTAAAAAAAATTGAGAAAAAAAAATTTAGCGATTTTTCCATAAATTTTCGTAAAAAAACGAATATGAAACGGTAAAATTCACTAAACTTAAGAAAATTTGGGGAAAAGTTTCTAATCTGAATTAAAGTTGATATATTCAAATTATATAAAAAAAATAAAATTTAGAGAGAAGATGCAGTACTACTATGAGTTTCTGTTTTTACGAAATTTACGTATTTTCACGTAAAATTACCAAGGTAAAAAAAAGTAAATTTACCAGATTTTACCAGAATTAATGTAAAATTACCGGAAATTACGAAAATTTTTGTAAAAAGTAAAAATTCCAAAAAATACCTTCTTTTTTGAAAATTTTGATATTTTTTGGCTTTTTTGAAATTTTTTGGGCTTTAATTCGAAAAAAAAAATTACTTTTTTTTACGTTACGTGAAAATTATTTAATAATGGTAATTTTTAGTAAAAAAAAAAGTAAAAAAAAGTAAATTTAAAAGAATAAAACTATTCTTATTTGGTGTTCCAAATTACGAGTTCAAAAACGGCAAATTAAAGTTTCAGATCAAATTTTGAGATCAAAACTATCATTTAAAATTTTAAAACTTAATTAATCTAATGATTTTAATAATTTTTAAAGAAATAAATACTAAACATTACTAGACATGTTAAGTTTTACGTAATTTCACGTAAAATTACATAAAAACAGAAATTCATAGCAGTACTGTATGTAAAATGCAATTCTAAATTAATTTAAAAAAAAATATTTTTTTATTGTCCTAGTGATTGCAGCTAAAAAATAATAGTATTTACCTGTGTTTTTTTTACTTAATCGTTAATCGTTAAATAAAAAAATAAAGTCCAAAAAAAATTTATTAAACAAAAAAAAGTCTGTCTTTTAAAAAAAAAAATTAAAATATTAACAATTTTCGATAGGTGTCTTAGGCCAGTTTCACTTGATTTCTTACATCAGACGACTCGACAATTTCATCTTTATTACTAGTTAAAATTTGTATTTTCTTAGGTGCCTCAATACCGAGATATCTCAGTAGGTCGTAATAGGAAAACACAAACGCTCTAGTGATGGCATGAGAATTATCCAGAGCAGTAGCTTCGTCTCTAATTGACTGAAAAAATGCCAAGCGCTTCTCAAGCTGCGCTTTTTTTGCAGCTTCTTCGGCAGCAATTCTTTTCGCCTCATTCAGCGCCTTTTCCAACTCTAATTCTCTTTGTCGTTGTTCTTCCTCTTGTCGTTTCCTCTCCAACTCTTCTTCCTCATTCTTTCGTTGTAAATATTCCAATTTTTCTTTCTCGCTCATCTGATACAACAAAAAAGCTTCCTCTCTCTCTTTTCTCTCCATTTCCAGTCTTCGCTCTTCCTCCATCCCTACAAAAAAAAACTCTCAAAAAAAATTCCTTTCACCAAACTGACCGTACTTGATTTTAGAGCCATCTCAGCCATAAGTTTCATTTTCATCTCTTCCATTTGTTTACTGTACTGTTCTCTCAGGGTCTTTTCTAGATCGCTTTGCAGACGCTCTTGTCTTTCCATCTCCTCTAAAGCATCCAGTTCTTTGCGTCTTTTGGCCATCTCAGCTGCCCGCTTAAGCCGTGCTTCTTCCTCACGCCGTCTCTGCTCCTCTGCCATCTCGCGCTCCAATCTCAGCTTCCTTACTTCTTCTTCTGCCTCTCTGCGTCTGCGTTCCTCTATCTCAACGCGACGTTTCTCCATTTCTCTTCGCTTTTCCTCCGCTGCCTGCCGCCTTTTGTGCTCGCGTATTTCAATAGCCTCCACGCTGCGCAGCAGCACATCCTTCATGATAACAAAAAATTACCTTTGGTCACATTAAAATAAAATAATCTAATTTAATCTACAGGTTTTGTTTTTATTTTTTGTCTAGGGACAGCTAATTTAAGCTAATAGATAAAATTAAACCTTTTTTCTTTTTTTTCTACGCTGAAAATAAAAAATAAATCCAAATTTTTGTCAAAAAGTAAATTTTTTTTTTTAAAAAAAGAAAAAATAAGTATCTTGCCTGCATCTGAATTTTTTGTAGTTCCTCAATATCGACACCCTTGAAGTCGTCTTCATTGATCTCTTCAACTTGGAATTTTTGATCTGATTTTATTTGGTCAACATTTTTGTCTTCGTTGTCAATGGTGTTTTCTTGTAAATTTTTGACAAATTCCACCACAAAAAATTCTTCTTCTGACTTCACTTTTTTGCTTTTTGTTTTGTTTGACTCAGCATTTTCTTGTGGCTTTGATTTTGGTTTTTTTAATTTTTTCACTTCAGTCTTTTTTTCTTCTTTCTTGGAATCGTAGACCGGGATAGATACTTTGGGCTCTTTGGCCACATTTGAGTCCAGTGGCTTCGGAGGCATGTTTTCTTTAGCATAGGTCACTTTAAATAGTTGTTTTTTTTCAGTCTTCTTTTCTTCGGGTTCAATCTTTTTCTTTGTCTCTTTTTTAGCCTCTTTTGGTTGCTTAATTGTTTTTACTTTTTCAATATCAGCTAAATTGATAAATTGGTCAGGAAATATTTTTTTTAAAAGCAAGATTATAATTGAAAATTTCTTTTACTGTTATTTTTATTATTATTATAGATTTTGTTCTGAAATAAAATGGTAACATTGGCTCTTTAATATTTAAAATTTTTGCTTTTTCTAAATGGTAATAAAATTTTTTTACAGAGTTGGTCAAAAGTCAAAAATTTATTTAAAAGTCTGCTAATGCCAAAGTCAAAGTTGACTTTTTAAATTTTTATTTTTTTTAGATTTTTAAAATAAAATTAAGAGAATATTAGAATAAAGATTGTTTTACAGTTTTTTTAAATGAACTTATTATTTACTTATTATTTATAAAAAGACTAAATGATACATTGTCAATTAATATATATAAACGTCAATTGAAAAAGAATTATTTTTCAATTAAAACTAGATAATTCGTCAGTTATGTAAGAGTCATTTTTAAAAAATAAACGTCATTTAAATAAATGTTTTGTCAATTATTTTTTATTTTTGTCAATTTAAAAAAATTTTTGTAATATGAAAGAAAATATAAAAAAAGTTTTCAAAAAAAAATAATTTTCAGAACTATGGAAATATTTTAGCTTCTCATTTTTTGCAATGCTTTTGTTTCAGAGGAAATTCTGGGTCGCTGTATTATTATTATTATTTGTTTTTCTGTACCGAGCTTGAGCTCCCTCAGAATTAAAAATAAAAAAAAAATAAAGTTAATAAATAAAATTAAAAAAAGTAAATTAAGTAAGACAAAAAAAAAAGGACAAAAATAAACGAAATTAAATAGAAGATATGTAAGGTGCCCCAAGTCATAAACACTAGTTAGCTAGGATTATCAAAAATTCACCCCAAAAACTTTTTTTAGGTTAATTATGACGCAGAATTCGATTTTATTAGTGAAAAAGTTGGGTTCTTATATCTTATACCCGAGTTTCAGGGGGGGGTTCAAAAAAACGTTTTGTTTCATAAAATGTGAAGCATATAGAAATCTACTTTTTTTTTTTTTTTTTATGAAAATTTACCCTAAATTTACTCGGATTAGTCGTTTTTTATCATCCATTAGTTTATTTTCCCTTTTTTTTTGGCGATTTTTAGAAAAAATTGTTTTTTTTTTTTAAATATGCCTTTAAATTTTATTTCGTATTTTATAAGACTTTTTTCAAGTAGGGTGATTTTGGGCTTAAATTAAAGCTAATTTATTAAGAAATAGGAATAGGTGGGCTTTTTGGATAATATTGTCTATTTAGTAAAATACAAGCATTTAAAGATACCTATGTAATAAATATAAAGTTTTTAGATAGATTCATATAGGAAATTTATTGTTCTGAATATATTAATGTATTAAAATCTTTGCTTTTTTCATGAGAAATAACTTTACTACTCGATTTTGCTCCAAATAGCTTTTCTAAGACATTTTGATAGCCTGCACCACTTTGATACATTTCCAAAGCTCTCCAGAATCTATTCCATAGCTTAATATTCAAATCTTTATTTTTATATTCATTTATGGCCTCTAAAATTAAGTCTAAGAACTTGTTGAAATCTTGATCATTTTTTTTTAATATTTTACTGATTTTAAATCTAAATAGAATGCTTTTAAGACAAGATATCAACAAACCCCCATCTATTTCTATAGAGGAGACTTAGTTCTCTTAAATAAAAAAAAATTATCTATTTTGAAATAATTTTACGGGAGAAATAAAACGCCAAAAATGCTAAATCATCGAATTTTTTCAAAACTTTGCGTTTAAATTGTTTTTATTGAATGGGTGAAAAAAAATACACAAGATTAGAAAGTACATTTCCTCTACTATTTGAAGAAAAAAAAATTTAGTTTCCAAGTCAGTTTGATTTTTCGAAAAAATCATTTCAAACTTATGCACTAAATTTGTATTTTTATTTCATGCAATTCAGCAAAAATAAGATGACATATGAAAAAAATGATTTCAGATTCGAGTTCTACGCACAAAATTATTTCAGATTTCAAATTTTTGGAAAAGCTAAAAATTTTAAATCCAAAACTAGTGTTTATGACTTGGGGCGCCTTAATAAAAGGAATTTTAATACGCTGTGATCGTCATCTAAAATATATATTGAAACTTTCATTGAAGACGGATCCGGCACTATTTTGAGGCAAATATTTAATAAATTAATACAATTGACAATAATTAAGGCAATTTGAAGTTCATGATCAAATGTGTATTTCAAACAAAATTTTTTTACTTTTTGAGTTAAATATAAAGGTATTATTAATCAATTTTTTAATAATAAATGACTAAACTTTTTTAAACATGTTTTGTTTAATCTTTAATTAGATAGAAAATTAGATGAACTTTTATCTGAAGTAAAAATAAAATCTAGATCGATATTTTAAAACTTTGCAATACAAAATTTAACTTGGTTTAGCCGTAATATATTTTTATTAATATTTAAAAATAATTTTAAGTCATAATTTGGATACCTAAATGTGGATTTTAAATTTGTCTTTAAAGTTTTGAAAAAAAAGATTTTCGAAAAATCAATAAAAGATCAATTAGAAAAATAGAAGTTTTTTTCTTTGATTAAAATAGTAAACATCTTATGTTTAATTTAAAAAAAAATTAAAAAAGGTTATTTCATCATTTTTATTAATAGAGTCGAGTTCGGTTATAACGAACTTACTTCGGAACTCTCAAAATGGTTCGTTATAAACGAACTTCGTTATATCCGAAACATAAAAAAGGTAAAAATTTTTCGTCTCGTTGCTTGACTTCTAGAATTCATTTTTTTTATTAATTGAGGATCATTTTCTTTTAATTTTTATAGATAAATGTGTGAATTTTCTCCGATAAAATTAACCATCTTATGGTTAATGAACAGATAAAGATTAGGATCCAAAAAAATTTCATACTTTTTTGTCAAGTTCGTTATAAAAAAATAAATTCTACTGAGAATTTTTAAAAAAGACTTCGTTATAACCGAGTTCGTTATATCCGTAAAAAATAAAATTATAAAGATTGTTGTTTTACAATCTATTGAATTTTTTTTCGCTATAACCGAACTCGACTGTACTATAATGAATTACGTTTTGATCATTTGATCATGATCATGAACTTCTAGGTGCCAATAATTAAATTTAATTCAAAATTATTTATTTTAAGTTACAAATATTTAATATAATTGATAAGTTAGTATTGACGAAAATATAGTTGACAAAAAAACTAATTGACATTTCTCTAAATTAATTGACGGTTTCTCTCCCTAAAAAAATAGGGGGCAGTGAGTCTATCGGGCAATCAGTAACGAGTTCAGTTCCACAAGGGACGGTATTAGGACCATTGCTGTCTGTAATTTACATAAATGACCTGCCAGACAAGCTGTGGAACAACTGCGAGATGTGCGCGGACGACAACAAGGTCTTAGCAATGAATGAAGATAGACTCTGAATTTTTTACATTTTATTATTGGAATTCAAAATAAATCTTTGTAAAATCGTTTCTCTCTGTAATGCCTTAAATCTTTTCAAAATAAAATGACTAAAAATAATTTTAAAATTGATTTGAAGAAAATATTCGACAATTATTGAAGCCTCCTTCAAAAACAAAACAAAGGTTGTTTTTGAAAATTAAAGCTAATGATTTCTGTTGATAGAATATAAAACTTTAAAAAAAATTTTTTTCTTGATTGGTTATTTTCGATGAAAAAATTTATAATAAAATTTTAGCTTTAATTTTTTTTCTTAATTTCAAAATAGATTAAAAATTTTTTTAGTTTAATTTTCAAAAGTCAAAAATAAAAATGTCCATGATTTTTAATAATTACTAATTTAAGTATTATACAATTTTATAAATTCATTTTCAAAAGAAAGCGTTTTTTTTAAAACAATATTTCTTTGAAAATTTCGTAAAAAATGTCAAAATTTATAAATTTTAGTTAAAGTTAAAAAAAATGAAATTTAATAATTTTTTAATCTATCAAAAACTATTTCCTTTAATTTTTAAAATTTTTTATTATATTTTATTTAATTGTCCCTTTTAATTAAAGGTTTTATACCGAGAGGACTAAGCTGGCACGTAACCGAGCTGGAACCTAACTGTCAAACTATTTTTCAAATAAAAAAAAATGCTTTTTTGAATTCTAAGCTTCAATTTGGTACCATTTTCATTCAATTTGGATTAAAATTGAGTGAGCTAGGCCCTTATAAAAGTTTTAAATTTTGAAAAGAACCCATAGATTTAAAATGACCATAACTTTGTTAATACCTAATAGTGTACCAAATGGTACCAAATTAAAGCTGAGATAAAAATGAACTTAGTGCTTTTTACTGAATTCAAAAAAAAATTTTTTTCGTAAAGTTATCAGCATTTAAGGTTTTCTCACAAAAAAAACTAAAGAATTTGAAAAAGTTAGCTTTGAAGAGTATCTAACTTCCTTAATTTTTTATCAATTTCGATGTTTAGGTACTCAAAATGGAGCTGACAAGCTAAATATTCTAAATCTTTTTACAGATTAAAAAAAAATTAAGTATTAACAAAGTCATGGTGGTCTTAAAGTTATGGGTTCTTTTCAAAAATTAAACTTTTTGAAGTGCCTAGCTCATTCAATTAATGTCCAAATTGAATGAAAATGGTACCAAATTGAAGCCTACGATTCACTGAATCTGCTGCTTTTGACAGAATCAAAAAAAAATTTTTTTTCGTATAGATATCAGCTGCTGAAGGTTTTAAAGCCAAAAAAATAAGGAAAAAAAGGAATTTGAAAAAAGTTAGCTTTCATGAGTACCCAACTTTCTCAATTTATGATCAAATTCGTAGCTTAATACACCAAAATGAAGCTAATCTCCTAAATTTTTTAAATCTTTTTACAGATTGAAAAAAAATTAAGTATTAACAAAGTTATGGTCATTTTTTAATAAAAATCTATTTTCATATCAATTTGATAATTATTTAGAAAAAAAAATAAAAAAAAGAAAACTTACCTTTCTTTTTAACACTCTCGTCTTTCAATGGCATAACTTTTTCTTTTTTTGCTTTTTCTTCTTTTAGTTTATCTTTAGTTTTTTCTTCTTTAGGCTTTTCTTCTTTAACTTTTTCTTTGGGCTTTTCTTCCTTAACCTTCTCTTCTTTTGGCTTTTCTCTTTTCTTCTCTATTCGAGGAGTACTAACAGTTTTTGGAACTTCTTTGCTTTTTTCTAGAAAAACATTTTGTGATATTTTGTTCAGCAAATTGGAAGCATTATTTGTTTTTTTGATTGGTTCGGCAACTTTTTCCAGAGATTTTGACACCAATTTAGTTGATTGTTTAGAATGATGACTCTCTTGAGAAATGTTATGGTCCGATTTGCTCAGTGGCCTACTGGAATTTTTTTTTTCCAATGATTTAGTTGATCTCATTTTTGAAAAATCCGAGTCCGATTCATCTTCTTAAAAATTAAAATAAAAATTAAATTTAAAAAAAAATAGAAAATTTATGAAACAAGCTAAATAGTTTAAAAAAAAGCTAAGGTACAACTAATGTGCAGGGCATGCTAATTAGGCATATTCTAAAAAAGCAAAATTATTTAGTTTTACTCAATTTATTTATCTCCTTTTTTTTAGATAATGAAGCGTTTTGATGCCGGAGCGGACTCAGTTTTTTTATATTTTTAACCTCATTTAATTTTTTCAGATTGGGTTCCACTTTTTCCGGGATAGAACTCAAATCATGACTGGTCACAAAAATATTGTTCGGATAAAAATATTTTTTTGACTCTGTTTGATCATTATCTGGTACTAAAATTTCATTTTCAATTTTTTTCGCTTTCATCACCATTGGCATTTTGGCATCAGCACTTTTTTTTTTCAACAATTCTGTAAGAATAAATTTTGATTGAACTGCTGCTTTGGATGGCTCCTGTGTGGCAACATTTTTTTCCGGATTTAAGGTTTTTGCACTATATTTTGAGTCCGACCCCGGTTTACTGATGTATTGCTGTACTTTTGACTTCACTACATAAATCAATGTTAAATTAATTAGTAAGCAAAATTTAAAAAAAGTCCAAAACCAAGCATTCATCGAGACCATCATTTACCTAAATCAACTTGACTGTTCAGAAAAACCTCTGACCCGGAACTACTTACCAAAAATTTAGACTCGGATTTTAAACAAGTAACAGATTTAACCAAATCATCTTTTTTTATTTCACCAGAAAATTTATTGTTGAGTTCGGAACCATTGCTCCGAACCAAATTAGACCTCAGTTCTTTTAATTTTTTAGCTCTATGAGCACTTTTGATCAATTTTTCGAATTCTTTCGAAATTTTTTTTTTGCCATCGGGCTCGTATTCATCATCAGACAAAGAATTGTGAATGTAATACTTGCCGTAGAATACATTACCTGAATAATAAAATTGTGCATCTCCATCCGAAATTTTTCCTTTAAATAAATTAAAATTTTCATTAAAATTATTTTTAATCATACTTGTCTTAGAGTAGGAAGTTTTAAGTTTTATTATTTTTTTATTTTTGCTCCTGTCGAACACAACCTCGAATGCATTTGTGGGATAATCAAGCAGACTCTGCAGCAAGGAATCAGTAATGTCAAGATCTCGAAATTCGGGGGATTTCGAAACTTAGAAAAATTTAATTTTTAAGAAAAAACAAAATTATGGATTTTTTAATTAGTACATAAATCTTCAAGGGATTCTTTCAAGGCATCCTTTAATATATTTGTGTATTCCTGGAATTTTTTGTTCCCAAGTTCACCTGTTTTGACGGCTATTTTTAACTTTTTGTAGTTTTCATTCAAAGCTATCTAAAAATTTAAAATTTAGATTAATTCTTTATTAAAAATATAATTGGCATTAAGTAGCCAATTTATTCTCCTGACATCTTAAGAAACAACGGAATAAGTAAAAATTTATTTAAAGTTCAATTATAACTATCACTAATTAATTAAGTTTTGTTTAAAAATTAGAAAATAAAAAAATTTATTTGAATCAATTTTTTTTAAATTTTTGAAGTGTTTTATTAAATTAAAAAACATTTTTTTCATCATATAGTTCCAAAACTAAAGAAAAAAAAAGAGCATTTCAGTATTATTGTTTATTTCATTTTTATTTTAATTATTTATAGTGATTAAAATAACTTTAAATGAAACAAATTTAAGAAAAAAGTTCGAATATTTATTCAACGATATTGACTCATTTATAGCAAAAGAACATAAAAATTAAAAAGAATTTATATTTAAGAAAAAAAATCAATTAACCAATTAACAGAGCTTTTAAAGATTAAATAAAAATATTTTTTTCAAGAGAAGATAATTTTTATAATACATTTTTAATTATAGAACAGTAAAAATGGGCTTGAATATTATTTTTACTTTTTTGTTAATAATTTCTAAAATATCCAAATAAGAATTTTTTATTTTAAAATGTTTTTGATAATTTTTTTTAACAAATAATTTCCAAAGCTCGATGGCTGTCTTTAAAATTTATGCAATAATATGAGTTTAAATTTAAAAAAAATCACTTTGACATCATCGGCTAAATTGAGTCCAGAGTCGGAATTACTCAAGGTTTCTTTAGCTATCTTTTGAGCATGTTCTACCAAAGCCTCGATCAACTTTCTGGTCAATATCGGCTCATGAACTTAAAATAAAAACAATGGCATCAATATTTTTTTTTTAGCGTTAATTTTCCTATCAAAAAAAATAAATTAATAATAAACATTTTATCTTTATTAAAACAAAAACACTTTTTCCTAATTTAATATGGACCCGAAACATTAGTAAAGATCTTTGGTAACATGAAGTATATAAATAAATAAGTAAACAACTAATTAATAATTAATAAAATTTTATAAATATAAATTTTTACAGAAAAGTTGAGGGAGGAAAGCTCAGGTGAAAAATTTCAAAAACGCAAATTAGCTAAAGAAAATATATTTTAAACGATTTTAAAATTTTTAATTATTAAAAGAAATTTTTTATGATAAAATATTTTGAAACCATGATGCAAAAAAATACCAAAAAAAACTATTTTTTTAATTAAGTTATTAATTAAAAAAATATAATTATTATTAAAAAAAATACCTTTGGAATTTTTCTTTTCGTTGTCATTATGGCCCTTGGACGGGTCGATAAATTCTTTTTTAAAAAAAGAACAATTTTCAATAATCTTATTAATTATGATTAAAAAAAAACTACCTTTATTAATTTCATCATTAATATCAATATTTCCATCTATTTTATTAGTATAATACAAATATGGCGGAATTTTGTCAAATAGACGGTACAAAGTGGGATCATTTTTCTTTTTGTCATCAATAGTCATCAAATCTTCATTCAAAGCTTTGCCAATTTTCATCATTTGGCCATCAGGCGCCATAATGATCACTCCATTTGGTTTATCTCTGTGCCTTTTTTTTCCATTTTCAGAGTGCTCATTCTTTTTGGCATTAAATTCCAAAACCGGTTCTTTATTTTCCTTTGAATTTTTAGGCAGAACATTTTCCAACTGAATTTTAAAGGTGCTGACAGATTTTTTTGATGATTCATTAGTCCCAGTGTCCTCATGGACGGATATTTCCGGCAGATATTCTTCTGTTCTTTCCGAAATAGTCTCAGCCGTAAAAAAGTCCTTTATTTCGACCAACGATTCATTCTCAATAATGGATGACTCCTTACTATTATGAGGATTTCTGTCAGACACTGTGTCATCGTACCTCCTAGACTCAATAGTTAGCGACTTGGATAAGTTTTTTCCATAATTGAGCGGCGCCAGATAGCGAGATATCCTCGGGTTGTTTGAATAGGTACTGGTAAGTTTGTTTCCATTTAAGGCAGGAAAAATGTAATTGTTATTCGAATGATAGCTCAAATTTGACAGCAACTCATCTGCATTCAATTCTTTCACCGACAATTTTTTGGAGCCGCTTTCTTTTGGACTTAAATTGAGCGTGTCCTCTAATGACTCCTTAGTTAATTTAAAAAAATAGAAAAAAAATCCTTTTACAGTCAACTCTCTTTAATTCGTATTAAAATAGCCCTCTTAAAAATCAATCCGGATTAAATTATACGATTAAATGAATAAACCGGATCTCTTTTAAAATTTAAAAAAATACGGATTAATTTAAAAAATTTTTATTAAAAAAAAACAACTTTTTGAAATTTAATCAATTTAAATATATAATCAATTATAAGTTATATAATCAATTATAAGAAATTTAATCAATTATAAGTTATAAAAATTTAACTTTCGTGATTAATAAAATTGTCTAATTTAGTTTGAGTTAATACGGTATCTTTAAAAAAAAATTACACGGTTTTTAAAATAAGATAAATTTTCAGAATCCTTATCATTAAATGAACTTTCTATATATTTACAAAACATTTTAAATCCTTCAAACGCCTTATCAAAGGGTATTTTTTGTATGTACGGATTAACATAAAAATAATAAATGATTTAACTGAGCAAAGTGTAAAAAATTTTGTACGAATGTCGAAATAATCCGTATAACAAAATCCGGTTTAAAAAAAAAATTCCATGCAAGAGTATTACATAGAGCCCTGAGCCTTTAATTTTGATACGAATAAAAGAGAAATACGGATAAAAGCATAACCGAATTAAAGAGAGTTGACTGTATTAATAAATAATTGGGTCTGATCAAAAGTTTGACCACCTGATCACAAAATATACTTTAAAAAAATCTTCAGTGAAATTGAGTATTAAAATTTACGTAGTCAATTTTATGAACAAAAAAAAATTTTTATTTTTCTAAAACTTTTGAGTCAATTTTGAGACCCTTTTTTTACATATTTCTTTTGGTACAAAATTTTTTTCAATTCAAAAATAAATGGATTTAAATGAATTCCTTCAGATCGACCCTTTAAATCGGCTAAAAATGTTGATGAACATTGGAGTTTTGTACCCAGAAAGTCTATTTATTTTTAAATTGAAATTCCATAAAAAAAATTTGTACCAAATGAAATATGTAATAAAAGTGGTCTCAAAATTGCCTCAAAAATTTTAGAAAAAAAATAATTTTTTGTTCATAAAATTGACTACGTAAATTTTAATACTCAATTCCACGATCATGTGTTCATATTTTTTACTGGAGATTTTTTTAAAGTAAATTTTGTGATCAGGTGGTCAAACTTTTGACCAGACCCAAATAATTAAATAAAAATTACAATTCTTTTTTCAGTAATTGATTGAATGGCTGTTTGAATCAACAGTTCTGTTAAGACAGCTTCCTGATCGGGTTTGCTGAGCTTATGGTACTCTATGTCGTTTCCATCTTTGTCACAAATTTGTATACCTTCAGTATTTATTTCCAAATTGTTTATTGAACCCTCTTTTCTGTCACTTAGAGTGCTCTCGACTCGGTAGAATCTGTATCCACGCAGAGCTGGTATATTTAAAGAGAGCCACTTTTCTTGGATGCGGTAAGCCGGTGGTACCCGCGACAAGTCATCGTTTATGCGGTGTTTAGAATTGGGAAAAATTACGCTGTTTTCAAAAAGACTTTCTTCTTTTAGACTGCCTCCTTTGGCCAAGTTTTCCAGCAGATCTGGCTTCCATTTTCGCGACCAATTGGACAAATATCTTTTGGCCGAAAATCCGGGCCGAATTTTTTCCAGCAAAACTTGATCGGGTTTTTTTTCATCCTCAGATCCATCAAAGCCGACCCAGTCGTCGCTTTCGCTGGCTCCGAATTCCAAAATGGAGCGCTTCAGATCGCCAAATGTGCGCAAAGGTTTGTTCAGTCTTTGTCTTGGCTTAGCACATGGCCGATCTTCTTCATGACTTTCCAGAGTCAAATCCTCGCTGAACAAAATCAATGGTCCTCTGCGAGTGGTAAATGTTTTGGGCAAGTGTAGCTCGCGATGCTCTGCAATGGCACCACTCAGTGTCATGTTGCTGTCAAGCAACTTTTTTCGGTATTTGGCATCAAAATAGTCTTTGTCTTCGTAGGTTATTTGCAGCAATGAACCCTTTTTTCCGCCAGTACCGCGGCTCAATTTCGAAAGTCCCAATGCTGTATTTATCATAATAAGTCTTAAATTAAAAAGCTTGCTGAAGATGAAAATTGTTTTTTAAAATTAAAAAAATTAATAAACTAAATTTAAGTGTGTTAAAAGTAATTTTAACATTTGGTAAACCATATAAACATAAAAAGTTGTTCTAGTCTTTTTAGAAATTCAGTATTTAACTCCTTTACTTTTAGATTGGTACAAATTTGAATATTTGGTCAAAGCTGTGCTAAATTTTTAAGCTGAAAATTTTTCTATTGTTGACTTTTTCTGTATTTCCTGTTAACATAATGTAATTACTTTAGAGGAAAAGTAAATTTAATGCTCGAAATCAAAAATTGATGGTAGTAAATGGTTCTAACTCTATGGCAACTAAAGAGTTAATCAATTTTTATTCAAAATTATCATTTCAGAATTTAAATTTAAATTATTTTAATTCAGTGAACAAAATAAAAAATTTCAAGAGTTTTATTTACACAAGTTAGATAATCAGCATGAGTTTGTTGAACATTCTAAATACCTTGATGTGTTCTTTGCCAAATTAACAGCTTCTTAAATCTTAAGAAAACCTACCTTTAAAATAAACAAACTCAATATTTGAATTTTTTTAATTCTTTCTTTGCCAATGTTTAATCAATTAAATTCAAATATTTTTTTTACATGTGTTTTTTTCATATAAACTGCGTTTATTTTATGTGATTACTGTGAGCGACTTTTACTAAGTCTTTAAAAAACAAATCAATTATTCATTAAATATTTTATTTTTGCTTATTTAGTCAATAAATTTAAGGTAAAAACGAAAACAAAACTAATAAGAAACATTCCAGCCATGATTCCCTTAAATGTCTCGAAAAAAAAAACCGAGGATATGATTTTCTTGAAAAGAGAACTTTCTTCGTATCGATTTCGCAAAACCTGGAAGGCAAACAATAAATTAAAATAAAACTCAAAAATGAATTATTCATTTTTTAAAAAATAAAAGACTATTAATTCTTTAAAGAAAAAGTTTTTTCGAATTAACTTAAACTCTTTTTAAATAATTTATCTTTTACAAATGTGAGCCTAATTGCGGAACAAGCTTTTGACAAAAGTTTAAAAATTAAAATTTTAAATTAAAATTTTAACCCTTATCCTTTTTATTATTTAATTTTTCTTCCTGTTTATCAATCTATGTTCTTAATCATCTTTTTATTTTTTTTAAATACTTTTTATCTTAATTCGTTCTGGCCTGTTTTTTTAATTTATTTTTCTTTAGTTAAAAAAAATCCGATTTAAAGAATTCAAAATAAAAGAGAAATTTTTTAGTGGTAAATTTTTTTAATTCAGAATTATTTTCGTTGTTAAAATTAAGCAATTCCGACAATGTGAAATTTTTGAGCCTATAAAAGAGTTGATTTAAAAATAGGATAATTGTTTTTACTAAATTAGTAAAATTTGAAATTTTAACCGCAGCATCCTCCGCATTTTATAAATAAAATAAAAAATTATTTGCTTTTTTTTTTAAAGGAAATCCAATAGAAAAGAAAAATAATATGGCAATTTTTAAACATTAAAAAATTTATTTTTATTTTTAGATGTTCAATATAGTTTATACTACAAATTGAAAAATCTAAGCTTTCAAAATTTAAATTCTTTAAAAACAATAAAAATCAATATTTGTTTTTTAAGATTAATTTTTAAATTTTTCCTTTATTTAACAAGTTTAATTATAAAAAATCATCAGATTTTTTCAGTTAACAAGTTAACAAAGTAAATAATCAAATTTTAAAAATAATCTTTATATTGAACACTACTTTTTAAAGTTCATTCAAGGTTTTTTGTTTTAAAAATACAATTAATTATTAATTTTTGATCTAAAATTCTGAGAATATATCAAACAAAACAAGAAATACAAATTTAATTAATATGGCAAAGATACTATTAATTAAATTAAGATTTTGAGCCTATGAAAGAGTTGATTTGAAAATAGGATAATTGGGCAAATTGAAGTTTCAGATCAAATTTTAAGATCAAAAGGATCATTTAAAATTTTAAAGCTTAAATAATCTAAAGATTTTAATAATTTTTAAGAAATAAATACTAAACATTACTAGACATGTTTTGTCTAATAATGGTTCATTATCAAATTAACATTAAAATGATTGATCTCTAATTTATTTAACAAAAACAATCAATAATTTAAATAATTCAGGTTAAGTTAATTCACAAATTCAAATTTAAAACTTTTATACCCATTCATTCAAACTGAAATAATTTTATTTTTCTACTTAAATAAATTTTAAATTTTAAAAAAGTATATTTTTTTGTCTTTAAATGTAAGTTTTCATTAAAATCAATTAAAATATTAAAACCTATTAATGTTCAATAAAGAAGGACATTTTAAAATTTTAAATATGAAAATAAACTTGACATGGCATGTCAAGTAATTGCTTTTGAAAAAATTTATTTTTTCTCTTTTATTAAAAAAAATATTACAATTTATATTTTGATCTTTTGATCTTGATCTCAGACTTCAATTTGCCGATAATTGTTTTTTCTAAATTAGTAAAATTTGTTCTATTAAAATTTTGTTTTTTTAATTTTTGAGTATAATTCTAAAAAAAATTAAAATTTATTTTTATTATTTTATTTAAATTAGGTCTTAAGAAATTTAGACCTCATTTCACGATAAAGATTAATTAATCTTATTTCTGGCAGGAATTTCTGACTGAATTGTTATCATCCATTTATGTTACTTTTTATTATTACTTTATTCATTTAAAAATTGATTATTCTTTTTCCACTATTTATTAAAATAATTATATTTCAGCATTGTGTTTTTTTTCAATGTTTTTTAAATTAATCAAATTAAGATAAATCTGTAAAATAAAAAATGAATAAATTTTTTTAATTAATCTATCCAAAAATTTCTAATTAATTTTGTCACTTATGAACACTTTTTTTTCATTTTATTAACTTTAAATCTTTGATATACTTAAAAAACAAAATGTAAAAAAAGTGATTCCTTAAAAAGTTTTTCTTCGAACTTAAAAATATTTATTTTGTGTATTTTTTTCGAATTTTTTCAAAAATCTAAACATAAATGTTTATTTCATGATTTGAAATCAATAAATTTTAAAATTTATGAATATTATGATATAATTTAGTACATGAGTTATTGAACTAGATTTAAATTGTGATTTTTTAGAAAAAATTATGAATAGATGGAAAAGAATTGAACCAGGTTTTGATTGCTAGATGAATAGAATTTGAATCAGCCGTCTGCCAAAAATTACTAAATTAAATATATGCCAAATAAATTTATTTTTTTTTTATACTAAATTTTTGAAGTAATAATTTTTTTTAATTTTAGCTTTGATTTTTTGCAAATTTCTATGGCCTGAATTGATAGCTTGGTACAAGAAAAAAACCTTAATTGTTTCTATTTATTTATTTGAATAGAAATTCTAAAATAATTTGAGAAAAATAAAAGTTTTTTTTTTATTCAACAATTATTAGTCATAATAATGAAGTGATCTTGGCCATTCGGACTTGAATGAAAGTTGTCTAAATTAGGTTCGTGGGCACTTGTATGAAATCGCCTTTTGTTTAAAAGCCCAAATTCAATGGTTCTATTAAGTCCCGTAATTTATTTTTGTCAAAAATAATAGCAACTAAATTAAGTCTTGAATGTATATAAATGGTTGTCAAGAACAGATACTGAAATTTTTTTTCGAATAAAATCTGTCCCTAACAACAACAAATTTTGAACAAAAAAACACTCTATTCATTTGCATAGCCTCAAAATTCTCATGTCCAAAGAAACAGTGTTAACGTGGAAAAAGCCAGGTAACAAAAAAACCTGCAAAATTAGCCTTTTTTCTGACTAAAAAATTTTTCGAGTTTAGAAAGACCCTTTCCAAAACGGTCACCCTCAATGACTTCTATTTTACAGTCTTTGAACCAAGAAAAATCCACAGACAAAAAGCCCAATTTTTTCAATAAATTGTGCCAAAGCTCCGAACAAAACTCGAGCTTAAACGAGTCCAGGTCGAAGTTGACCATCAAAGATTTGTGTCCCGAAGACAAAACTCGAATAGCCAACTTGATCAAAGAATTGGCAAAGTAAATTGGAATTTTTTTCCTTTGAAAGATAACTTTTTTGATTTTGTTGAAGAATTAGTGACGAAAAAAAGCAGATTGAGAGGTCGTTGGAAGAAGAGAGGCGCTGCAAAGAAGTCGAAATAGCCGAGGTTCTAAAACAGCAGGAGAATTTGTTGAGTGAAAAGGAAGTTTTGCTGAAAAAGTTCTCCAAAATTCAGCAGAAATTGGTCGACATTCAAAAAGATAGGAAAGAAAAGCTGCCACCTCGACCTGTGTCCAAGAATAAGCCAGAAGATAAACAGAGCAAGTCATTTAATCCTTTTAAGTCATCGACACCAAAAAATTTATCACCAAGAAGCCTGTCGCCCATATCAAATGTGGAAAAAAATTCAGAATTAAAGGAGGTGAAGAATGAGGGCTCCCCCAGACAAAACGAGTCGGGCAGCTCGGACGATGCCAGAAAATACGAGCTTATTAGGGAACAAATGGAATTGGCTGAGGAACAAAAAAAACTCAAAGATCTTCTTGAAAGCCAGGAAGAAATTTTAAGAGAAAAACAAGTATTTAATTTCATTCTTTTTAAAATAAATATTTTTTAAATTTCATAAAGTTCAATTTTTTAAAGCTTTTTTTTAAGAAATTTTACCAAAAAATTTAAAATTTTTATAATTATTTTTGTAAGAAAAAGTTATACTAAAAAAATTGTAAATATTTTTAGTAAAATTAAAAAAAAATTTTTTATTACAACTTAGTTTTTGTAACTTTTATGTACTTTGTATAGTTTTATAGTTAAAGAAGCTTTAAAAAGTCAACTTTTTGAAATTTTATTTAAATAAAGTTTTACACTCTTAAAAAAATTGATATAGTGTAAACTTTTCTGAATTCCTAAAGTGTTGTGGAAAAGTTTTTTATTAATTGCTTCAGTTGAATCTAAATTATTTAAAATACATTTTTCCCTGACAAAAATCTAAAGTTCGTTCCTCAAGAGTCTAAAAGGTTTTAATTTTGTGATTTTGGCGGAGACTTCAGCTTAAATTTTTTTAACTTTAATATCCTTATTTATAAAAATTT
>QEOQ01000207.1:682096-694717 GCA_010279815.1 Brachionus plicatilis
AAAAAAAATATTTATAATGAATTTAAAAAAAAAAGAAAAAAAAATCAAGATTAAAGTTATTTCAAGACAATTCACTGAACAAATCTTAAAATAAAACCTGTTCTGTTTAAAAAACAAGCGTTCATAATGCAACTTTTGAAATTTTAGAATTTTTAAAATCAGTAAATTAACACACCCTTAGTGCAAATACTTTACTAGAGATGCGCGACATATGCCTGAGCCCGGCACAGCAGTATTTTCTACAAATTATTCTCAACAAAGGGGTCCTAGACCAAATAAACTTTAAAGTTCTGTTCTGCAATGTTCTCAAAAAATTCCAAATCGAATATGAGGAGACCCAGATCAAGCCAATGTACGTGAAATTTTTGCGCGAAATAAATGAAGCAATCAAGCATTTTAACATGGAAATAAAAGCCGGAAATTGTGAGATAACCGGTCTGAGTTATTACTGCATCATTCGGCTGTGTGACTCCAGTTCAATTGGAGATCTTTCCCAGCTCTATTCTGCTGCTGAGTTAAAAATATTCCGCAAAGTTTTAGAGCTGATTGTTGAGTCAGAGAATGGCAGTGTAGATTACAACTTAATCCTCAATGAAATTTTGTCCATGTTTGACGAGTTGAGCGAAGAAGCCCAAGGAAGTCAGTCTCAAATCGGAAAGTGTCCCACTAACCGCGACATCCGCATCATTCTGGAAAAATTCATGCAGGACAACTGGCTAATTGAGATTATCAATGCGCCCAACATGATCACTCTACACGGCAGGGCCCTCATCGAGCTTTGCCAATACATAAAACAAATATTCCCTCCTGAGGACTTGTCCTATTGTTATTTGTGTAAATTTATTGTTTTAAACAACTTTAGCTGCTCAGGATGCTCAATGAAATTGCACAGGTACTGTGCCAAGCGCTTTTTTAAAGGAGGCAAAGATTGTCCAAGTTGCAAGCAAAGCTTTAGCAAGGATCAAATCGATGGTCTTTTGGAATCACTTTCTACTGCCAAAAATGCCTATGCATGTTCTCAGTTTAGTTCTCAGTCGTAGCCATTTTAATAAGTAAATAATTTTAATAAGAAATATTAGATTAGCTCAATAAAAATTAATTAAATTGTATATTTGGTGTTATATAAATTTTTTTTTTGACAGGTTAATTTTTATTTTTTTTAAAACAACGATTAATACCGTTGAGATTATTAATTTTTTGAAATTAATTATTTGAATTTTAATTTTTTTAGAAATGTCGTTCATTAAAGTTGATGCAAATTGTGACTTTTCTTATCAAAATTTGCCTTATGGTATCTTTTCTACAAGTGACAGTGTAAGCTTTTTTTTATAATAAAATTTTTTTTGTTACCTAAAAAAACAAAAATTTGTTTGTCAGGTGTTTTTTGAGTTATAATAATTAAAAGTTTAAATTTTTTCGAAATTTTCTGAAAACATTGCACAATTTACACTAATTTGGTTAAGTAAAATTTAATTTGAAAAACATATTGTCTTTATTTTGTCAAAAACATTTTAGCAAATATAAAATTTTTTAAAATTGACCCAAGATTTTCTTACTTTTTTATTTATCTATAAATATCAAAAAATATTTTTTTCACAATAGAAAAAAACTTCAAAACAAAGTTAAAAAGCATCAAAAAGAAATAAAATTTGTTTTAAACGGCATGATATTTAGATTTGAAAAACAGAATAAATTTTTTATTTCAAAAATGTTTGTGGGAAAGATCGATCTTTTAATTTTATTGCTTATTTGGAATTTAGTATTTGAAATTCATTTTTAAATTTAATTTTTAATTTTGAATAGAAAAAATTTAAAATTAAACTCTTTAAAAATCAGTTTATAAATTTAAATTTTAAACATTAATTTAACAATGGGTTGAGAAAATATTTTTTTTTTAATTATTTTTTTAATCTATATGACATCTTGAGCATTTAACATTAAAATTATTTAAATTAATACAACGATTAATTTTAATAACTAATGATAAACTCTTTGAATTGAAATAATTTTTTGAATTGATCATCAACTTCAAGATGCCGTTTAAAATTTAAAATCTACTAAATAAACTTAAAAAAAATATGTAATTTTTCAAGCATTTTTTTTTTACATTTAGATGCTGAATTTAAAGTTCTTCAATAGTTTTCATTGAATATTTAAAAAATAAGAGCAGGAAGATTTTTTTCTATTTGGTACTTATTTTGTATTTTTTTCAATGAATTTAATATTTTTCGAAAGTTTTTTCATTTAATTTAAATTCAAAAAAATAAATATTTCCATTTTGACTGAAGAAGAGTTTTGGACACATCAAACAAGGTCAAAAATATATTTAGGACTAAAAAACAAAATATGTTTTGATTCCAAAGTCTTAAAAGAAAAAGTAATAATTTAAATGAAAATACTGGGCTATCATTTCAGATCAATAGAGACCAAACTGTTGGTTTTTTTCATAAAAAATTTACTTGTCAGCTTTAAATTTCATATTTAATTATATGAATTTATTAAGGGTATTTATGCAGTTTAATTATGAACACGACTCCATTGTGTAATTGCTACCTTAGTGTTTCTTCTTTCTTTCCTTAACTGTACAATATTTAAACTTAATTTTCATAACTTTTTCAAATAGTCTATTTTAATGTTTTTTAAAATTATATTTTTACTTTTTCATTTTTAATTTTTTTGATTTTTTTAATCTGAAGGAGTTTTAGCTCGGTAAAATAAATAATAATAACAAGAACTAAGAATTAAGTAAAAAGATTTGTAGTATTTTTGTAAAAATTTTTTAAATGATAATTTCCGTATTTTACTTAAAAATAAGCATTCATACAAATTACAAAAATGATACAGTACTGATTTGTTCCTATGGTTTTACCAAAATTTACGCGAATTTACCTAATTTATCAAAGATAATATTTTAAAAAGCTAAAAACTTAATTTAAATTTCAACCTTTTTCAGATGATTTATATATTTACTAAATTTTTCAACTGTCAGTGATTTTTCAAATTCTCTTATAGCCAATGCTGCATCAGCTATGGTAAACACAATTTTTTCTCTAGCAAATTCTTTCATTTCATTCCACAGCATTTCAATATGGTTCAAATTAGGTAATTGAAATTGTAATTGAGAAAAATGGCGACTGGTCAAATCACTAAAATATATGTATCTAATAATTTCAATATTAAAAAAACTTGATTTAAATTTTTCTTTTTTTTTAACTTTTTTTCACTTTTTTTTACTATTTTTCACTAAAATCAATAAAAATTTACGAAAATTTGCGTAAAAAAATACTTTTTTTTTTATTTAAAATTTGTTATTAATTTTGAAAAAAAACTAAAAAAAGTGAAAATATTACAAAAATTTGGATTTTTTTGGACCTTTTCGTTTTTACGAAATTTTACCTAAAATCCGTTAAATTCTGGTAAAATTACCGGAATTCCCGTAAATTTACTAAAATTTTGGTAAATTCGCGTAAATTTTGGTAAAACCATAGGAACAAATCAGTAATGTAATAAATTTTATTTTATTAATCATTATTTTGGGTCTTTGAATTTTTTCCTTTGAAATTTATTTTTTAATTTTAAATATACTTCATTTCTTAGTTCATTTTTTTCTATTCTTTCTTAAACTGTAGATAAACCACCTTTTAATATTTAAATTTTCTTCAAGGATCTTATTTACAGAAAAAATAATTTATTTTAAGTCTATTTTTGGGCCTATAGTGATTAGGTGACCAGTTGGTCGCATATTAAATGACAAGTAACCCTCACCTAAAATATAAGGCTAATCACCTAATTTACAAAGGTTTAATATGTGACCGGAAATTGATCACCTATTTTTTTTGTTTGGTCACTTATTTTATTTAACATTTAACATATTTTTAATCATTTTTAAATAATTTTTCGGAGATTCAAATTTGTAAAAATATTAAATTTTATTCGATGAAATATAAGTTAAAACATCAAAAGCAATAAAAATAAAAAATCTTTAAAAATATCAAGTCAAAGTCAAAAATGAATGTTACAATATTTGAATTTTTTTTATTTAGAATTTCTTTGGTCACGTAATTAATTTTTTGGTCTCTTAAATTTTTTATTGCTAAAATTTTGGTCACATATTATCCCTTCGAAAATTAGGTGACCAGTCTTGTTCACATATTTTAGGTGAGGGGTAATGATAACAAAATATATTTTTTTGACAAATTTATAACATTTTTTTAGATTTTTCTACTTTGAATTTTTCTAGGTCCAGCATAGAATCGGTGTAGCAATTGGTGATTATGTGCTTGATGTATCCCAAGTGGCACATTTATTCAATGGTCCATGTATGAAAGACAAACAAGATGTTTTAAGACAGTCGACATTGAACCAGTTTATGTCACTTGGTCATTTATTCTGGAAAGAAACCAGAGCTCGTCTTCAAGAGCTACTTTCCGAGAGTTGTCCGACCCTGAGAGATGATAAAGAATTGAGAGCCAAAGCAATCATAGATCGATCAAAGTGTAAAATGCATTTACCTGCCCAAATCGGAGACTACACCGATTTCTATTCATCAAGACAGCATGCAACCAATGTTGGCATAATGTTTAGGGGCAAAGAAAACGCACTGATGCCAAATTGGCTTCATCTTCCAGTTGGTTATCACGGCCGAGCTTCATCAGTTGTTGTTTCAGGCACACCGGTGAGACGCCCAGTTGGTCAAATGCGCCCAGATGACACAAAACCACCAGTATTTGGTCCATGCAAGTTGTTGGACTTTGAGCTTGAGATGGCTTTCTTTGTTGGTCCCGGAAACGAGCTTGGACAGCACATACCTGTAGAGAAAGCTCACGAGCACATATTCGGCATGGTGGTCATGAACGACTGGTCAGCAAGAGATATTCAAAAGTGGGAGTATGTTCCTCTTGGTCCATTCACAGCCAAAAATTTTGCCACCTCAATTTCCCCGTGGGTTGTAACAATGGAAGCGTTGATGCCATTTGTTCTCAAAGGTGAAGAACAGAACCCCAAGCCATTCAAATATTTACAGCATAAGGACCCATATATGTTCAATATAAATCTTGAGGTAAATCTTAAACCTGGTGATATTGACATGGAAAAGACAATTTCAAGATCAAACTTTAAATACATGTATTGGAGTATGAAACAGCAGTTAGCCCATCATACTATTACTGGATGTAATGCCAGACCTGGTGATCTATTGGCTTCGGGAACCATTAGTGGTGAGAGCAAAGATTCTTTTGGATCGTTGCTAGAAATAACTTGGAGAGGTTCGGAGCCAATTTTGTTTGACTCAGAGGGCAAGTTAAAGAGAGTTTTCTTGCAAGACGGTGATACAATTACAATGAAAGGTAAAATTTTTCAATTTTAAAAAAATTTATTTTATTTAAAATTATTAAAAAAAAGGTTTTTGCCAAGGAGACGGATATCGAGTGGGTTTTGGTGAATGCACTGGTACTGTTTTGCCAGCTTTAAACATTGAATAATTTAATTTAACAGACTAGTTTAAATAAAATATTTTCAGTTTAATTTTTTTTTTCATTTTAATTTAAATTTTTATTTTTAGAACATGGGCCTAGTTTTATCATTTCTAATTGCCTTAGTATAAGATAGAGGAACAAAAAAAATTTATTAAGAGCAAAAAATGGATTATTATTAAAGCTTGTTCATAAAGACCGATTATAAATTACATAGAGGAAAATTTTTGCAAAAAAATCACATCAAAATGACCAAATGATGGTATAGGAGATGTCCTAAAAAATTATTTCAAGATTAAAATTTTTAAATTTTTGTATTTTTTTGTCGGTCGAAAATATTTGATAAAAAATAAGTTTTTGTTGTCACAATTTAAAAATATTTTTGCTTTTAATTTTATTGAAGTTAGTGTTTGGAATCCATACCTGAAAGAAGATAAGAAGGAATTAGTAAAGTACAACGCAGAGCTACGAAGTTGATTCCAGCCTTTAAAAATCTTGAGTATGAAGAATGATTGAATAGATTAAAACTTGCCACTTTGGATACGAGAAGAAGAAGAGGCGATTTGATTCAGTTTTTTAAAATTGTAAACAGTCAAGAAACTGTTAAATTGGTAAGTGAATTCAGGTACGTTCAAAGAAATAATTATATTTTGAGGGGTCATGCAAAGATGGTTACAAGAGAACTTATTAAAAATTGTCCATCACGGTTCAACTTTATCACAAACAGGGTTGTAAACGACTGGAACCATTTACCAAAAAATGTTGTTGAAGCAAATTCATTAAATTCCTTCAAGGCAAGACTTGATGAATGGTTTATGGTACAGAATCTGGTTTGATTACAAAGAACTGCCACAGCCTTACGGTTTAACTCGACTTGCTCGAGTCGCAGTTATTTTTACTACTACTACTACAACTACTATTTATTTTATTCAAAAATCAAGTTTTATTCAAATTTTTAAATTTTTATCTTCATATTTTTGTTTCATTAATTTTGTGGTAAAAAGAAAATTTTTGATCAAATCCCAAATTTTATATAAGAGCAAAAAATTTATTTACGCTAATATTTTACATATTACAAATTAAAGATGAATATTGTTTTCTTAAATGTTATTTTTTAAAGCTTTATTTATTTTATTTTATCAAATAGTTTGAGGTTAGCCTTCAAGCTGTGTAGAATGGGTATTACCCTTCTTTACAGCCTAACGAATAAAAAAATTTAAATAATTATGAAAACAATCAATAAAAAATGTAAATGTGTAATTTTCTATTAAAAAGTAAATTACAGAATTTTAGGACTAAAATTTTAAAAATTATTGCTTTAGAAAATAAAGTATTAATTAAAATTAACAGTAGATCTTAAAAGTTCAAATTACAGCAACAAAAGCTCCAAATAAATAAGAATTTTATAAGTTTAAAATTTTAAATTTCGATCTTTTATTCGTTTAGCTATGAAATTAATTTTTAAAAAATAATTATCATTTTAATTTGTCTTTAAGTCTTGTTTGAATAAACAAATAACTTTTAAACGTTAAAAAGTGCGACTATTTTTTTCTCATTTTTTAGATTAATTTGTAGCTTTAATTCATCTTTAAGACATTTAACGCTAGATTAGCCATCTCTACATTTTAATTCTTTTTTAAAAAATTCATAGCCCATTCATGTAGCCATTAGTAACGAAAAAATTAAGTAAGACTCTTAATATAATTTCTTATTTGAAGCAAATTTTTATTTTTTTAAGGCAAAAAAATTAAATATTAATTAGGAAAAAAAAATTTTATAAAGATTTATAAATTGATAAAAACAGTATTAGCTATGTAATAAATTTATTCAAATATAAATCAAAATGAATTTTATTTTGTATCAAATCATTATGGATAGATTGCATTTAGGATATTCTTATCTATTCTCAGAAAAAGAATTTCATCAAAAAAGGATTTAAAAAATATTCGGTTTTATGTTATCTAATAATATTTTTTGTCAATTATCTTTTTTTTAGTACTCTTCTGTCTCTTACCAAATTTTTAGGCTGATAAATGAAAATTTGCCAAAGATGTACTTAAAACGTGAACTCAATGAGAATTGCGGACAAATGAGACAAGTAGATAAACAAATCAAGTTATTCATTTAAATAAAATATCAATCACTGTTGGATTTGGGGGCAATATTTTTTAATTTCAAAGGATTTAGTAAACTTTTTTGGAAAGTGTAAAAATTTTTTAATATTAAACTATTTCAAAATTTAAAAAAGATTATCCGACCTCATAAATAAATCAAACTGATTCTTTTTTATTGTTAATATAACAATAAAATTTAAATGATTTATTTTTGGAAACTTTCCTAAAATTTTAACAAAGAGTTTTTGTTCCGAAAAATCATTGTGTTTTTGCATTAATTTGAAAAAATATTAAAAAACAATTTTAAGTATTTGATTTATTTTTAATAAAAAATTAAGTGAATAAAAAAATTCAAAATAGGCTGCAAACACAATTAACTACTTGTACATAATCTACGGAAATTAACCAGAAAAAAATGAAATATTAAAAAACCTCAAATAATCCGAGCAATATGAGAACACATTGACTTTTATTTAATTTTAGAAAAAAATAACGATATTTGAATATCAAACTTTTAAAAATAAAAAGATGACGATAGTCTCCAATCTAACTTAAGTTTAATTGCATTTTATCAATCTTAACCAAATAATAAATCCTGAATATTTGATCGTAAGTTTTTTTCTTTATTGATTTTTTGTGTTTGTAAATCTTCCTGCTTTGGGTTCCCTACAAGCAATTAAATAAATATGGAAAAATATGGGTTATATAATTTGCTTTTAATGATGTAATTGATGCGACATAGTCTTTTAATTTACGTATATGCCATAAATGACACTTTTGACATCTTAGTTAACTATTTTTTTAATTCATTTGCATTTAAATCAAGATTTATGAAAATTGATTTTAGACTTTTTATAAACTTGTCTAGAACTAAGAATAAAAACAGCATTTCGAAAAAGATGCTATCGAAACTGGATTTTTTTTTCTTTAAAAAAAAATTTTTATTTTTACACACCTTTAAAATTACTAATCTAAAATAAACATTTTTTTTCTCAATTTATTAAAAAATATTAAGAATTTAGAATGGAACAAAGTGGTGACACGGACACTGGCAAACAGTCCAATGGTCACAAAGAAGCAAAAAAAGAAGATTTGAGAACGACTGAGTGTAAATTAAAGGAATTGTCGTCTGCCTATTTGAGTATAATTGAATCGATTGGTGAGGACTGTAGTCGCCAAGGACTGTTGAAAACACCAGAACGTGCAGCCAAAGCTATTATTCACTTTACCAAGGGTTATGACGAAAATTTGACAGACATTGTCAAAGATGCCATCTTTGATGAGGACACTGATGAAATGGTTTTGGTCAAAGACATCGAAATGTTCTCGCTGTGTGAGCATCACATGGTGCCATTTATGGGAAAAGTTTCAGTTGGCTATTTGCCTAGCAAAAAAGTCATCGGTTTGAGCAAGATAGCCAGGTGAAATAAAAAATTAAAAAAATTTTAATTCTAATTTTATTCTAAAAATATTAACAGAATTGTTGAGTTGTATAGCAGAAGGCTTCAGGTCCAGGAAAGACTTACCAATCAAATAGCAGACGCGCTGCAGAATACTCTGAATCCTCGCGGTGTAGGCGTAGTCGTAGAGGCAACGTAGATTTAAATTAATTGAAAAAAATTTAATTTTTTTAATCATTTTTCTTAAAGGCACATGTGCATGGTTATGAGAGGTGTTGAGAAGTTTAATTCAAAGACCGTATCGAGTTCGATGCGTGGCGAGTTTCGAAATAATCCAAAAACAAGAGAAGAATTTCTTCATTTAATTAAAAAATTTTGATATTTTTCAAACATTTTTTCATTTTATCAATAAATTTTGTAAGAAAAAATTTTGTTATTGTTTATTTAAAAAAGTAAAAAAGTAAATTAGCGCCCATCTGTCAGTTAATCGAACAAAATTCTGCTTATAATCTTGATAAATTAGCGCACAGACATTTGTTTTATTATTCTAAAGTAATCTGCATATTTTCAAATTTTTTCCTCTCCTAACAAGCTTTCAATCAAAATTTTCTATCTTCTAAGTCATCACGTAATAGCATCCTTGAACAAATTTCTACAATAAATTTAATAATTGATTTTATCTTAAAAACTTGGTGCCTAATTTATCAAGACTAGTCGAACTGACAAATTTAAAGTATTTTCTTCTATTTTTTTCAATTTCTAACCATCTCAAAATTGGATCATGAATTTTTGATCAATTAATCAATAATTTTATTAAAAAATAAAAATTGTCTCAGCCATCAGATAAGAAAAATAGATAAATTAGCTGCAAGATAAATTTCGATTTTAATTGAAATCTATCTAATTCTATCTATCTATCAATCGAGAACAATATATTCTATCCGAGAACAAAAAAAATTTTTTTTACAAACTTTTTAGCTCTAGGTCCGAGTATACCAAGTCAAATTATGATTTTTTATTAAGCAAACTAGTTGGTAATTTTTGTTTTGGCAGACTTTGCCTTGTCGTGTCAACATGGTGCGCATGAGTGCTTTCAATGCATTTGACAAGCATGGCTAGGCACAGAAGCTTTTAAAGCATTATGTTCGGAAAAGTATTTTCTTTTTGCTGACCTAAGTGTGCCGCGTTTTCGGGACAATGTGCCTGTGTGATGATTGGTCATCTCACGGCACTCTAAGCCAAAACAAAAGGCCAACAATGTCCCGTAATTAGTTTGCTGCATGTCCTGTTTTCCAGCACAAATTTGGGGCGCTGGCCGTAAATCAATCAATTTAAATCGATTATGACCCAGTCCATATGCCCATCTGGTGTCTCATCGGCAGCTAAGTTGTTTAGGAAATGTTTTCTATATCTCTCAAGTATTCAATAGGAAATGCAATTATTTTTTAATTTATTATTATTTTTTTTTAAAAATAAATCATTTATTTTTGGATATGAGTTTTTTTTAGCTTTTTTTTTCTCTCTCTCTCTCTCTCTCTTGATGTTTATACTACGTTCAGACACAATAATTAGGATTTTTATTGCTTTCTGATTAATTGGTAAACAAAAATAATAATTTTCCTTAAACAAATTGTCAAAATTTTTTCATTAATTTCGGAAAATTCAATTTAAAATTTAGATTAGTATAGGTGCTCGGACAGGAATGTTACAGAGAGAAAGAGTGCTCGAGAGTATGGATTCGGCAAATGGTACCGAGCAAACAAATCAAATGGGCTACTGGCGGCCGAACATGGTTCCTGTTCACGTGTATCCGATGCCTGTAGCATTCGGTCCCTATCCAGTCATCTTACACAACACCACTCAGATAGAAAACACTTTTCCAGGAAAAATACCACTGTATTGCGGCACTTGCCAAGCTTACGGATGCAAATGCTTCTACAAAAATGGCCCAACTAATTTTCGACAACCGGATGACCAAAATGGTCAGATCAGGTTGCCACCAGCACTCAAAAGTCATGATTTCAATAGAAAAATATATGATTCCAAGAGCTTGAGAGATGTGGAACAGCAGCATGAGTATTACAAAAATGCGGCTGTTACCGCCTATTTCAACTACTTAAAATTGGCACCGACCAATGCCATGCACACTAAACTTAATGAATTGAGTCTTTTGGCCGAAAATTTTAATCAAAAGCTGAATCTAGACAGACCCAAATCTTTTAATCAGGGTACGAGTTTTTTCCAAAGTGGCCAAGCTCCCATTCATACATCAGTCGAACTGTCACATGATAACGACATCAATGTTTACCTCCATCCAAATGACCAAGGAGTAGCAGGACAGAGAAATGATTTTGCCAAGACAAATACATCCCTTGGGAGCAAGTACCCAGCTAGCAAGAGGCCTAAGTGTTCACAAATTTTGTGCAAATTCGGCAACAATTGTAAATTCTATAGAGAAAATAGATGCAAATTTTATCATCCTGTTAAGTATGAGAGAAAAAAAAATAGCATCGATATTACTGACTATTCGATTGATGATGGGTCCGATATTGATTTTATGAAAGAAAATCAAAATGCTTTTTAGGAAAAAAATTTATTTTATTTTTTTTTTAATTTAATTTATTTCAATAAAAAAATTATAATTTTTTTTAGCTATTTTATTTAAATTGATTGTCAAAAATAATGGAATTTTTAATTTTTAATAAATAAAAGATAATATAATATTTTTAAAAAAATGTAATGCCAAAATATTAAAAGTGCAAAAAAATTTTTTATGTATTTTCAGAAATAATTAGATAATTATTTGCAATTTCAATATTAAAATTTTTATTTGTTTAATTTTTTACTTTTAAATCGGATTAATTTATTATTTAAAGATGAATGATCTATCAAAAAAGTCAAAATTTTGGAAAAAATTACAAAAATTTGTGTATTTATTCTCAAGAGTTTTTTCATGAGTTAAATTCAAGATCTAGATAAATATCTCGCAGAGACCGGAAAATCAATTAATCTTTAGAGTTATTCCTCTACTTTTAGATACCCGTTAAGTGCTGGATTGCCCCACACAACTAAGTGAAAATTAATTTAAAGAAGAAAAATAAACACTTTCGGCAAAAAATTTAAATGCGAACACAATCGAAGAAGTTTTAGATTGATGGATTAATTAAACAAATTCTAAAGCATAATTTAGATTTTTTAAGAACAAACGGCTGTATTTGTTTTAAATTAAGTGTTATGTAAACTTTGATTATTTTAAAAAATTACGTAAAGTTTGGTAAATTATTATTAAAAAAATTATTTGATTTTTAAATTTTTTATTAAATCAAATTATTATGATTGATCAATTTCTTTCTTAAATAAATCTATTTTTTCTCATTTCATTTTGATTTAACTTAATAAAATGATAGAATCGAAAATTTTACTTAAATATAAAACTTAATTATTATTTTACTAAAATTAATGTTATTTCAGCTAATAATAATTAATTTTGCTATCTTTTTACGACATTTTTATTTTAATTAATTTTAGTTCAATATTTTTTTCTTCACTAAATTACCTAAAATTAAAATAATTTTTTTATTGAAAAATTACAATTTTAAAAATTAAATGAAAAATTAATTTTATTTTTGTACATAA
>QEOQ01000207.1:697502-708458 GCA_010279815.1 Brachionus plicatilis
GAATCGTCTAATTGATAGATTTTTCTAATCATTTTTTTAAGGTATGTATTTATTGTAGTTATTTTTTTAGATTAATCTGAAAATGTCAGAATTAGCTATTTTAAGCGAAGATGAAAGAGCCGATTCTTCAAAGAGCCCTCGAATAAAAACATCTGGTAAAATTCCCTTTCCCATTCACTTCAAATATATTGATTTTGATTATAATATGTTGAATATTATTTAATGTTGAAAAACTTTTTCGACTTACTGCGTCAGTTGCGGTTAAAAAGCAGGTATAAAGGTGATTCTTATTTAGACCCTTTGAGATGGTGGAAATATAACCAGACCTATTACCCAACCATTTCCAGACACAGAAAAAATTTTAGGAGTTACGGCAACCAGCGCTTCTATTGAAAGACTATTTAGCAAGACTGGCTTTATTCTCCGTCAACACACAGGGCAGATGACAAATACTTTGGCTGAAAATTAATTTTTTTTGAAAGAAAATGAAACCTTATTATCAAAATTATACAACTTAGATTAACAAAATAGCAAAGATATTCAATTAATTAATTCAAAAATCAATTATAAAATTTTAAAAAAATCACACTTTAAACTTTTTTTTTAACGCTATTTAAAAAAATAAAATAATAATCTTCAATAAATTTTTACGTTTTCTTTTTCGTGAATCAAATGACTCAAAATGAGTCCAAGTCTGACTCCCGAGTCTGACTCGGACTCGGACTCGTAAGTCATCCTTAGATCACCATTTGATTCTGACTCGAGTCGAGTCATTGGAAACTAAATGATTCTGACTCAGACTCAGTCATCTCAAAAATGTCGAGTCACCATCTCTGCCGAAAGGTATGGAAATTTTTGGCAGCGCTACAAGATGGCGTATTGATGGTACCTTCAAGACTTGACCGACTCATTTCTATCAGATATTGTCAATTCATTGTTTCTATCAAGAAAGAATGTTTCCAGCAGCTTACATTCTGCTCCAAAATAAAAAGCGAGAAACTAATTACTTAACTGTTTTTGGTCTACCTTTTTAATTTGGATATCCATACCGAATGAATCAAAGCTACATTTTTTCTTAGGTAAGAATTTATCCAATCTTCGTATCGTATCGTAATCGCATCGAAATTTTGCCAATCTTGTGAGCTAAAATTTTGATTATTATTTCACATTCTTCTTTTGTAATTTCGCTTTTGTCACCAGCTTAGAGGTAATAGCAACTGTCTTCTTTGTAATGAAGGATTGATTTGTTGAGAGAATTCAACTTGTAAGTTTCAATTAGGTCTGTTTTAGTTATAATGGTCTGTTTTAGTTATAATTTATTTTTGAATAAATTCAAAGCATTTTGTATCTATATTTGGATTGATATGAGCCCAACATGTAACTTGTTTATTTAAAGAAAAAACCTGCTTAAAATCATTTGAAATAGCCTGTGCATCATCAGCAATCAAAACATTAAGTGATACTGATGATTATTACATTTTTCGTATGTTTCTTTAACAGCTCTGAAATAAAAATTCTAAAATATACTCAGTCCTTTGACGTGTTAGGGCGATACCAACTGGATATATGTTTTTGTTTCTATCTGTCGTTCCACCAGTAATTATTGGATAATTTTCATATGTTAATTTGTAAGTTGCGTCGCATAAAAATGTGTGCACCTATTATCTTAGTAGTCATGAAAATACGAAAAATTTGATTTGGAACAGCTATGACTACAAATATTCCAAAAAGAACGGAGTCTTCATCATCTGGTAGGACAGAATGCTCTTCGCAGCAGTTATTAAGATCATTCAATGTCCATTTTTTTTATCTAATACAACTGAGTTAATGAAGTGTTGAATTTGATTTTCTGTAGGTGGTTGAATGCCGTCCTTTATTAAATTTTTCTTTATATCTCTCTTCGTTTGGGGATCTTATATATATAATTTTATCTATTACTTTTGGAGCAACTAATGGTACATGTGCACAATTATCAAGATTAGAATGCTCATTATCGGATATATAAACGGAAACGCGAGTTTCTTCGATTCTCAATTCTATAGATATTGATTTCTTTCATCCTTTTTTTGTGATTGCAGTTTTAAACATGCTTGACTGAATCTTTTAAATTATTTATGGATAGGATCTAATAAATAACAGAAAATATTAATATAAAAACAAAATGAATTAATTTTCTTTCTTTTTTTGGAAAATTATCTGCGTCATTGATAGTGTCGTCGAAATCATTCTTTGATGCTGAGCTTGACTTTTTTTGAACTTATAAATCTTTTATTTATTATTTATTTATTTTATTTATATTATTATGAGCAGCTATAATTTTTTCATTTTGTTTTCTTAAGGTTAAATCTTTTCAAATTTAATTTGACTCAAATACGTGTCGTCAGCATATTCTAAATTTTAAGTTAAAAAATGTATTTTGAATTTTGGCCAAAAAATAGCTTTATTTTCGATTTTCAATAGAATTTAAAATAAAAATTATTTTACTATTAAAAAAAATCAAATAATTAATAAACAATTAATTAATAAAAAACGTTATTTAAAATTTATATTTAGAGATATAAAAATTAATTTCTTTATTTATTTAAAAAAAAATTTTATATAAAAAAAAAAGCCATCTAAGGAAACAAAAAATTGTAGTTCAACATCTTCGAAATCGGTTTAAAAATATAATGAAAATATTGATAATCAAATTTTATTTCACTAATTTGCATGTTTATATTCTTAAAGCATTTAAATTTTTTTCTAAAATGAGATAAAAAAGAGATGTTCATAGGAATAAACTTTGGAAGATAAAAAAAGGGAAAATGATGCTTCACAAATGCTGTCTGATTTGTGTTATGTACAACTTTACCAAAAAAATAATTAGTCGGTCTGCCAACTATTAAAAAAAATCTACAATAACTGCAGTTTTCAAGTTTCTTAAAATCGGGATTTATTCTCAAAAACTTTTCATAGTCTTTATAAATTGACACTAATTTTTTAGCGTAGACAAATTCTTCATTATTTGAAATTTTAATTTTAAAAAAATTTCCCGAACATGTTCCTGTATCATTTATTTGAAAAGTCAGAGCGTTACCATTGAATTTTTTAACGTTTTCAATAAAAACATCCAAATTTGTAAAAAATTTGGGCAAAAATTCATTTTTAAAATAAAAAGCTACTTTAAAACGAGCAGAATCTGTATTTTTTAAGTGTGCAAGATTCTTTGCATAATCCAAAAAATTTCCAAGATTTCTGTAAAAACTTTGATTTTGAAATTGTTTTCCTCCTTTAAATTGGCCCGAATCGAGGTGTTTATTAAGTCTTGGGATAATTACTTCATCCTGATCAGCTATCAAAACATTTTGATAGTCATTTTGATATCGAAGGTAGCAGTCGTTAAACGAATACAAATCATAGAGATATCGTTGTTGACTAAAAAAATTAAATGAGTAAAAATAGCTGTAATTGCCAAAAGTTGAATTTGAATTTCGAAAACCCATCATAGGAAGACATTGCATTTGAACCACTTCAATGTAATTTTCATATTTTTTAAAAAGATCATGATAAACACTTCCTGTTCCTATTGATCCATTGTAGAATACAATTTTTTCAACTCCAACAAGCTTGTTAATTTGAAACCACCATTCGAAATCGGTAACAATTTCATTGGAAAAACTATAAACCTTACTGCAAAGAATTAAGTTTTTACTAGGTTTTTTTTTATTTCTAAAAATTTTGGTTATTGGCTCAACTTTTTCAGAATGAGACAATTTTGACAATGATTTAATTTCCAAAAATTTTATTTTTTCATTTTGCGAATAAATAAAATCTTTTATTTCTATGTATCCATAAGCAGTTTTTTCACCCACAAACAATTGTTTATACTTTATATGTTGATTTTCTATTTTTGATTTTGCACTGTAACTATCATCATGGTCTGATATCTTATAAATCTCAATCTCTTTTGTGAAATTTGTATCAACATGTTTGATCAAAAAGAGTCTAATAACTTTTACATCCTGAAAGTAGAACAGAAGATTTCTTTTAAAAAATATCTTGTTGTTAAAATAAATCCATTCCAAATCACATTCGTTTCGATCTAATGTTTCACTCGAAATTTTTGTTATCAGTTTCTCGGGTACTCTGGTCAAATTGGGGTATTTCTTTAAAACTTCAATTAAAAAAACTAAAAGACACGATATCAAAAACAGCTTGAAAATAGTTTGCATTTTTAATAATAAAAGCAAAAATCTTAATTAAAACAAATAATTGATTAAAAAAAGATTTAATTTGGTAGAGCAAAAATATGAAATTTTAACAAAACCTAAAATTAACTTAATAAATAAAAAAATAGAAATCAAAGGCAAAATTAACTCAAATATATTTCACGATCACGGAAATATATTATTTTGCAATTTTTGTAACTCCTAATCTTTTCATATTTAAATGAAATAAAAATGAAATGAAATTTATCTTTTTTTAATAAATAATATCAAAAATTTTTTTCCTTGATTAAATTTTTTGGTAATCGCCTATTAAGTTTTTTTAAGAACTCTGAGACTCCCGGCATTTATTTATAAAGCTGTTTATAAGGAAGAATAACTTATTCTTAACTTCTGTTCAAATGGCCTAAAAATCTAAAATCAATTTCGGATTTAAAGATTTAATTTTAAGTTAATAAGAATTCTTTTTTAAATTTGGTACAATTTGAATACAATGTTAGCTCGGATATTTAATTTCTGAAAGAATATTTTAAAAAAAGCTTAAGTTTCTTAATTAGGGTTGGGCAAATCATTTTAAGGATTCTGTCCACGAATTTAAAAAATCTTGTAAAATCAATAAATCTTAATGAATCAAAAAAATAAATAAATTTTTTCATTAAATATTAGATTGTATCATTTAATTTATTTTTGGTGTTTCCTCAAAATTCATTTTTGTTTTTTAGAATTTCATTTTTTAATTAAAATTTTTAAAAGAAATTATTTTTTTTGATTAGTTTTTTAATTAAATCATAAAATAACTAAAGTATCATTGATTTTTTAAATTAGTGATCTTAAAACTAGTGGAAAATTAAAATTTTTAAATTTTGAGTATTTGAAAATTCAATAGTTTCTTGAGTTTCATAATAAATTTTTTGAAGGAAAGATCACTCAATTTTATTTTAATTAAAATATTTAATTGCTGCAGGTTTTTCTCAAGGCTCAGGAATTAGTCCATTACTTTTTAGTATTTTTATCAATGATGTACCTAAAAGAAAAGAAGCAAATAGTGAATACCCCCTTCTTTTTTGCTGACGACTTGGTCACATTTTACATTTATAAGAAAAAAGGAAATCTATAAAATAAGATAAACAAATACTTAGACGAATTAGAAAAATTGCTCTTCAAGTGGAAGATGAAAATAAACGTTGAAAAGTTTTGCTTCATTGTCCCCATTAAATATAATAAGGAAAATATTTCCTTTAAATTAAAGATTAATGAAAATAAAATTGAAAGTCAAAAGGAAATCAAGTTCTGAGGTAAAAAAATTGATTCAAAATTAACCTTTACCCCAATGGTTGATGAAATAAAAAAGCGTTTTTGTTCACGTTTAAACTTAATAAAAACATTTACCAACAAAATTGGGGTCTAATCTATTACATTCTAGGAGTCCACTTAAATAACCTATATAAATCTTTAATCGGTTCTATAATTGATTAGTCTTTTCTGTGTATTCATTTTCAGAGACAAACATTATAAAAATTCAACTTTACTCTTACAAAACTCAGCAGTTCTTCTTATACTTAAACTAAAATATAATACTCCTTCCAATTTTGTACATCACGAAGCCCTTAATAGACTTAAACTCTTTACTGTCTCGAATCGATTTTTTGAATTGAGCGAAAGATATGTAGCGGGAGAACTGCGTCAAGCTGGTTATTGAATATAAAGCGGGTTTTTAATAAAGAAATGTCGAATAACCGATTCCATTGTGTAATTGCTATCTTAATTTTTCTTCTTTCTTTCAATGTATTTTATATTGTTGTATTTTCATACAATTTTGAAAAGGATGAAAAAAGTGCGACATTTCAAATTAAATTTTTTTAAAATAAATTAGAGTTACTTTTGAAATCGTATTGCATTGAAACTAAATAGATTAAAGCAAAAATGGGATATTTAGTTTTTACAATTTTAAAACAAAAATCTTTAAATTTTATTTATTTTTATTCAAATAAGAAAATAACTTTCTTTAAAAAAAAGATAAAAGGTTTTTCTAATTTAGTGGTGTTTATATTTCAGATAGATATTGTTTTAAAAAAATACCTTTTCCAGTAGGTAATGATTTATTTAAATATTGCTGGGGCCTTTTAAAATTTTAGACAAAGATTTCTATAATCTTGAAACATTCCATGGTTTATTTAGTAAAAAACTAAGTTCAAAAGTGGAACTTATTTTCAGCGTTATAAAAGCCATTCACCTACTTAAAAAATTTAGAGCCCTAAGTTTTGAAATTTTCAATATTTTTTAAAGACTGTTTAATATTTTTAAGTTAAAAAAATAAAATTTACTAAATTCTTAAATATATTTATGTATACTTTACATTTTTAAAAAAAAATATCTTTTTTTAAAGAAATTTATTTTCTTATTTGAAAAAAAAAATTAAGTAAAATTTAAAGTTTTTTATTTTAAATCAATAAAAACTAAAAAGCTTTTGAAATCTTCTATGTTTGCTTTAATCTATTTAATTTATATTTAATCCCATTAATTTTTTTTTGAAAAAATCTGCAACATCGAACTTTTTTCATAATTTTTTGAAATTGAATGAAAATTGGTTTTCAGTGAAAGACCTTAAACGCTTCTTAAGCTAATTATCATATTTACATTAATGACAGGCAAACGCATGGTGGCGGTGTTGCAACATACACAATAATTAAAACTCTCTCAGATATTAACAATGTCAAAGGATTATAATAAAAAAGATAGTTTTTTATGTTTATTTAAATATTTTTTAGCTTCAAGTAGTCCTAATTAGCTGAAAAGTGATTTAAGAATAAAACCTTGTTCTTTTATTTAATATTATCATGCTAAAATTAAATCAAAATTTGAATGAATCTAAAAATCATTTCTGAAAAATTTGTTTTTCAAAAATATTATCTTTTTAAGCTTAGTTGACGGCCAATTGTAAAGTTGGTTTTAAAAATCATAAATAATTTTTTAAATTTTAAATAATTTCATAAATACAACCTTTTTAATAATCACATGATTGAAATAATTTTTAATTTTGTTCTCATGATAAATTAAAAAACAGATTTATTAGAATTAAAAAAAGTAAAAAAATGGAAGTTCAATTTGATCTATTTGAACATTTAATAAAAGTAGTTTTGTTTATAAATATAAAGCTGCTTTAATTTTTCATTTATTTAGTCACCTAGCAAAGAATTTCTAAATCAAATAATTTATGAAGCCTTCAATCAGTCACAAGAAATAAAACCATCAGCAAATTTTATCGATCAATTGAGCCAATCTTTGGAAATTGACCAAGCTACTTCAGAAAAAGTATTTCTGTTCCATCTAAATAATTTTTAAAAATTCAATAAATTTTCCCAAAGCTGATTGCTGATTTAGCGAGGCTTATTCGTAAATTAATATTCGAAAGCCAGACTAATTTACAGCAAATTCAGGATGTGCTTGCTCTAAGCTCGCTCCAGACCAATCTAAAAAATCTTTTGGGCAAACTTCTAGCCGAAAGGCTTCCTCAATTCAGAAACAAACTATTGAAAGAAGAGGAAATGATGCCAAAGTTATTGGACTTTAAGTGTAGAGTGGACATAAAAATGGAGGCTAATATCACAGATTCGGAAACGAAATCCGGACAGCAGATTTGTTTATTAAATTTAAAGGTAAAATAATTTTTTTTTTATTAAATTAAAAAAATAAAATCGGTTTAAGATATTTTTTTTTATTTTGGAAAAACTACGAAAATTTTTAAATTTAGACTGATGAGGATACTAAAGAGCGTATCCGAGCCAACTCGGTAAAACAGCCGATAATGGACATCAGCGATATCATTAAGCAGCAGTTCAAAAAAAGATCAGAAAAACAGCTTGGTTTGCTGAGTTTTTTGGCTCGTTTGTATCCAAACGACAAATGCGGATCCAATGGACTTCCGCTTACTCCGAATTCAATTAGAATTTATGGCAAATTTCAGTATCTCAAGACCATTACTGGGCCCAATCTGTGCCAGTATGTGGATATACAGAGGGGTCAAAATGAAAGGCTATTTGTCTTAAGCGAACACTATTCTCTTAATCTACAGGATCTTCTAAGTGACACTTACATCTACAACTTGATCATAACCAATTCGGGCCTGCTGCTCAAATGGATCGATCAAATTCTCAAGGCTTTTTTGTATTTGAGTGATAATTTAATTACAAACCGGCTAGTTAGTCTGAAAAACATTTGCATTTCTGCTCAGGGAGACGTCAAATTGGCCAATTATGGCCTTTACTATATGTCAGAGAATGGCAATTGTGTTGACTTTGCAGTTTTTAATTTGGAAACATTGGCGCCAGAGTGCTACATTTTGGATTTTTTGAATACAACTGAAAATTCTCACAGATCTTGTAGCAATAGTGAGCTTTTGAACACCGAGTTGGCAAATCCTAAGAGCGATGTTTGGGCCATCGGGTGCATTTTGGTGCAGTTTTTTTTTGGTCTCAAAAATTTAAGACTAAAAGCAGAAGAAGTAATTGAAAAAATGATTGAAGTGAATGATTTTTCATCAGGCTATGATTTTATACTAGATTTGTACGGAATAGACCAAGCTAAAAAAAACCTTGTTGAGCACAAAACTAGTTCTGTCTATCTAAAGTTGATCAAAAAATGTCTCACAATTGACTCAGCAGAGCGACCAAATTTCAGAGAATTGACCAATTTTTTTGACAAATGTTTATCAGAGGAAAAAATTGGAGCATTTTGCGAGAACAAATGTGCTGGCAAAAAAAAACTGAATTTATTTAGAAATGGTGTAAAGTTTTGCGAGTCTTTGGATGATGGGGAAGAGGACATTTTTTGGCAGCTGGGTGTGAATGAAGTGTATTTTTTGTGGAAATTGGCAGCAGGTGATTGTCTTCAAACGCTGAAAACAAATGGCCGCCTCAAAACCACCCTGAGCTCAATACATAAATTTTCTGTGTACACCCAGGCTGAAAATGGATTCGAGCATGGCAAATTAATTCACGAAGAAGAGTCCAAGTTTAATGATCAAATAGTTCCGGTGTCCTTGGACCAATTGCGCAAAAGATTTGAATTGTTGAGCAAAAAAATATTTTTTCCTCTACTAGAATTTAAAGCTGACAAATTTGAAGTGGAAAATATACAACTCCAACCGGTCAATATTAGAGAGCTAGATATTGACTATCAACTTTATCGCATAGTGCTGTTCTCTCGGTACCTGGGCGCATTTCCCTTTAAAAAAGGAGAGCTCATCAAAGAGTGTAGGATTGATATTCCACCACTGTACCGCAACTTGGCCTGGGCTGTCCTGCTAGAAGTACCACTGAATATTGAAGACATCTATTCAAGCATCAACAAAGAACAAGTAACAAACACTGACCGGCAGATTGATGTGGACATACCGCGGTGTCACCAATATGATCCTTTGATGGCAACTCCTCAAAGTCACATAAAACTAAAACGAGTACTTAAATCTTGGGTTTTGTCTAATACAAATTTGGTCTATTGGCAAGGACTAGACAGTTTGTGTGCTCCTTTTTTGTATCTAAATTTTAACCGGGAAGAGTTGGCGTGCGGATGTTTGACAAATTTTGTCAAAAAATATGCTGCAAACTTTTTTTTAAAAGACAATTCAGCTGTAATTCATGAATATTTGGCCGTGTTTTCTCATTTGATAAGCTTCAACGAGCCCGAACTGGCCGCTCATTTTGAATCCATTGACTTCAAGCCTGATTTGTACGCGATTCCCTGGTTTTTGACCATGTTTGCTCACATTTTTCCACTGTACAAGATATTTCATCTGTGGGACTGTTTGCTGGTGGGATCCTCGGCATTTCCACTTTGTATTGGAGTCTCTATTTTGAAACAACTGAGAAATATTCTGCTAAAGTCGGACTTTAATGAGTGCATTTTGTTTTTCAGCGAACTGCCGGAGATAAACATAGAAAAATGTGTCAAAGACGCCGTCAATATTTTCCAAAGTACTCCGGAAAGTTGCACATTCCGTGAGCATTCAGGCTCGGCAGCAGAAGAAAATGATCCCTTGTTGGACATGGCACCAATTGGTCTGGACAAGTTGAAAAGTGAAATGGCTCCGCGTATCTCGGCAAGAGATGTCATTAGTTTGGCAAAGGAAAAAACGCACAAATACATATTAATTGATGTTCGTCCGAATTCACTTTTTTCCATTGGATATGTCACAGAAAGCAAAAATTTTCCATTTGAATCAATTAATTTTTCCAAGCTAGCTCAAGCGCTCAACCCTAGTTCTTCGACTAGCGACACTGATCTAGCCTTGCCATTTTTTCTTGCTCAAAACAAAAATGCCATTAAAATAATTATAGCTTCTCAGGAATTGTTCGATTCAGCCATTGATTTGGCAAATAAATTAGTTGAATTAAAATTTTCTAAAATTTGTGTTCTACATCAAGGAATCGAAAGTCTTAAACCGACTGATATTTATGTTTTTAAAAATTAGTTTAGTTTTAACCTTATTTTTATTTAAAAGATTCAAGAGCCAAAATGTTGTGTAAATGATGAGCCCAAAATTGAAAACTTAAATTTGGAGTTAAGTAAACAGACATTAAATACAATGATTAGTGGACTGAATAAAATTAAAGACCAACTAAATTCAATCGCTGCTAGTCAATAGAATTTTAAATACTAAACAAATTTAAATTTTTTAATAATAAATTTATAATTTATGCCATTTAATTAATTTTAATCATGATCTTTTCATTAAATTTTCTATAAGAGAAAT
>QEOQ01000207.1:727341-738923 GCA_010279815.1 Brachionus plicatilis
AGATTATTTTGATATTAAATAAAAGAAAAATTAGTCATTAAAGAATGCAATTTTGAATTCAAATATCAAAATAATAAAAAATTAATGAAATTGATGAAATTTTTTTTTATTTCAAAAAAATGTAAAGATTATGTGATCATTTTTTTTGTGAACATAAATGATCACTCTTTTTGTGATCACTGATTTTGTGATCAGTTAGGATCACATAGTCGTCATGATACCCCTGATCACATTTTTTGGTGATCAATTGTTCACATAATCGTTAAGACCCTTTTTTGATCATTTTATTAAACAAAAAAAAGACCATTTTGATCCATTTGGTCCTTTGCGATTTAAAAAATATTTAAAAAAAACATAATAAATTAAAAATTAAAAACAAAATTTTAAAAAGACCAATCGATTCCATTACAAAGCTGCAAAGAATCTGCTTTCTCATTTGGTAATATGTAACCACCACTAAAATCAACATACAAAACTTCCTTTTCATATTTGTTCTCAGTCAAATTTTTAACAGCCTTCATAAAGGACTCCGTGTTAACAAAAATCAACTTTCCATCACTATAAACTCGTCCTTTTAATATTTTACAAATATTTCCACGAGTCTTTTTCGAATCTGAATAGCTTGGTCTGGCGCCATCTTCTGACTGATAGATCGACCAAACATACCTTTCCAGTCGCTCTTTTAAAAACTTGTTTTCATTGCAAAAATGGAAATAGAAATTAAAGCCTAGTTTGTTTAATTTAGAGGAGACTCTAGATGATCTTGGATGACGCTCCAGGTCAAGTTCGCAATAGCCATAGTTCAGCGCCCACAAAGTAAATTCATTTGCCACCAATTTTCTGCCCGCTAAATCAAAGCAAATTTGATCTGGTAAATACGCTTCAGTGACCAACTTGTCCATGTCCATGTTCAAATTTAATATTAATTCTAACTTATCACCATTTGTCAGACTAAGCCGGAACAAAACAACTGAACTTTGCACGAACTCAATTTTTTCAGGTCGTTCATCGCGACAAAATTTTACCAGAAAATCCATAAATTCTTTATTAGTCATCCCAGTGTTCATTAGATCAAAATCTTTGGGCTTTCTTTTGCACAACAGATCCAAAATTGCGCCTCCTTTAAGAACCAATTTGTCTGTATACTTGAGAATAGTCTTAAACCAGCTGATTTGGTCAATCTGAGCCAAAAAATCGTCATAGCCAGAGGTGCAGATAAAAAATGGTGATGACGAGTTCAGTTGTAGCAGTTGATCTCGACATTTGAAATTTAAATTTTTCGGCCAATTCGCCTCATTTACCACAATTTGGCTATTTTGTGACAACTTTGCACATTCAAAATTCTCCAATTCATTTTCCTCTAGCTGAAGCACATCTGTCTCTTCCACATAAACTACTTTAAATTTTTCAACACTCTCTTTATTCAAAAAATTTAAATCAGATTCAACAAATTCAGAAAACAAATAAACCAGATCATTGTCATCAAAATTTTCCAATTCACCAAAAAATTTTTTAATCTCAAAAAGGTGCTGTTTATTGTCACGAATAAACTGTTGCTGTTCTCGCTTATTTCCGTGTCTTTTCATAAACAACCTGGCCATATTTTCATACTTAGTCCGAACCACTGAATCATCTAAAAGACAAACTTTCATGTAAAGGTAAATCACTATGAAATCAACTAGAAGTGAGTTGTTGAAAACTTTGTAAAGATTCATGATCAAAAAGCGGACTGTTTGCCGCGTAGATTGCTCATCTTTGTAGAATGGCAAGACAAAGTAATTGTGGCCTTGCTTGGTTGACACCAGAACATTTTTGTACTTGAGATTGCGGAAGTTGTAATCAGCTGCGAGCGATCTGAATACACAGATGGACTTTTGGTTTGGACCTGGAATGGACACTTGGAGCTTGCCGCCCAGTGAAGGGTACAGTGCGTACTGAGCGTCATAAAATTTAAATTCTGCCTCGTTTATAAACTCTCTTTCAAGCTTTTCACATGCTCCTACAAGCTTATCAATACAATAATAGTCATCCATGCCATCAGTAATATTTTTCCATTTTCTACCACCATTTAAAATGTAGAGGTAAATTTGAGTAAAGATCTTGTAGTCCTTGTAAAAATCTCGACTATTTTTAGGAGTGGACTCGAAGCTTGAACAAATTTGGCTAAAGTGCTCATTGAGATTAGTTATTTTGTGTACCTCGGGAAAGTCGTACAATGCCATTTTGGATACATGGTAAATATTAAGAAAGATTGGAAAAAATTTGAAGAGAATAAAACTTTGTGTGAGATCTGAGTCGTAGAATAAAATAATTGATTTTCCGGTGATTATTCGGTAAAAAAGGGCAAATATTCTCATCTTTTTGTGCATCGATGAATCTTGACTGATCAAGATTACCTCTGAGAATTGTTTGATTGTCGACCAGGAGTATTTGGACATGTCTAGGTAATTTTCGGATGTTGTTATGGGCAGATAATTGGCTATTAAGCTTTTTTCGATCACTTCTCCATTCAGACTTACATGGCTTTGGGAAAATTTTAGGTTTATAATCTCACTAATGCTGCCGATGTTTAGATCAGAACAGTTATTGTCGATCAAAACAAGAATTTGATGTAACACGCTCATTTTAATAAAGGATTAGGTTTTCTTAAATGAAATTATTTTTATAATTATTTGATTTAAATTTGAAAAATTTTCTTTTTATTTTTTCATAATCATAAATATTTATGCAAATTTTAAAAATAGACATTTTTCAATTTATTTAATCATCAGTGTATTTTATGTATCTTTTTTTTATAAATAAAATGCGCTCCTTGCAAAACTTTCCTAGTGGATCTTATCTTTCTGTAATTTTCCTCTCTTTCAATAAAAAAAAATTAAATCAGAGTTAATTTATTAAATAAAAATTTTATATTCTTTAAAATTATCTGTAAACATCCTGAGGATTATTGGAAAAAAATTAATCAAATTTTAATTTTTAATATTCTGTTTAACAAACTAAATTTTTAATATCTTAGACATTTTTTTAAGAAAATAAAAATAAAAGTTTTTAAAAATTTACAAAATTCAAGTGTAAAGTCAACCAAGTTTTTCACAGAGTTGGTCAAAGTCAAAATCTAAAGTCAAATTGTGAAAATTCATTAAAGTTAGTTTTCATTAAAGCCTTGAATTTTGAAAAAAAAATAAATAAAAAAAAATTGTTTTTATCACAAATAAATTAATTCGAAATCAATCAATTTTTCTTACAAAAAGATATAAATTGAAAAAAATATTTAGAGTTCAAGTCTAGACTTGACTTTGACTTCATGACTTTGATATTTGACCAACCCTGGTTTTTCAATAACCTCGGAAAACTTTGGAAAATTTCAATTTGAGTATTTTGATTTTTTTCTTCTAATAATTATTATGTATGGATGAAATAAGTAAATTAGATAAAATGTTTATCTTTTTTTTAAACAAAGTTATTTTCTTATTAGTAAAAAAAATATAAATAAAATTAAAAAAATGTGTGTTTAAAAGAATAAAAACCAAATATCCTACGTTTGCTTTAATCTATTTAATTTCAATATAATAAGATTGCTTAAGTAACTCTCAATTATTTTTTGAATCATCTTACATTTTTGATGTTTTTTAAAATTTGTATGAAAATTTTCATTAAAAGACGAAAAAATACTCCAAATAAATTTTCAATTATTTTGAGTCCATTATAAAAAATTGGAACAATTTATAAAAATAAATATAGAGTTGAATACCACAGATTGACAAAAATATACCAAAATATTCCCACTTAACCATAATACGGAAATATGTGACCGACAAATATCTTTTTGTGTCAACTCAACTCTATTTAAATCCACTAAATTCAAAATTTTCTAAAATTTAAAATTTCAAACATGTTTCTATTACCACTAATTAGTATTTTATTTATTCTAGCAACCTTATCAAATGGTATTAATTAATTTAGCTTGAATTTTGTATTAATTTATTTTTTTGAAGCACAATTTTGGCCTGAAATCGATGAAGCTATTTTAGGACCAGTAGTTGATTCAGATCTACTAAATTTAGTTCTAAACGACCCGGATTTTCTCTCTCAAGTCAGAATTCTAGAGGCCGGTTTGGACAACTCTACAAAATTAGAATACAAAAAGTATATTTTTTGTATTGTAAACTTAATAATAATTTATTTAATTAGTGGCCATATTCCTAATGCTATTTATTTTGATGCCGCACAGATTTCAAATCAAAGTGATCAAATAATTTATGATATCCCACAGCCAGAAATATTTGAAAATTATGTGAGTTCTCTGGGTATATCCAATGACAATGATATTCTTATTTATGATCGCACAAAATATGGCATGAAAGCATCAGCCAGAGCTTGGTTTTTATTTAAAGTAAAAAAAAAAAATTAATTAGAAATATTCTAATTTTCACTGACAAGTTATTCGGCCATGACTTTGTATCAATTTTGGATGGTGGATTCAGAGATTTTTTATCCATGGGTTATAATATAACAGAAAAAATTTCAGAAAAGCCAGTAATTTTGAGAATTTAATTTTTGAGTTTTTGATTTTATTTTTTTCAAAAAAATTAATTCAAGAAAAGAAAATTCAAAGTTTTTTATCGCCCTGAATTAGCAAAATCATTTGAAGAAATGGTTGGGGTTGTAAAAGCAAAAAATATGACCATTCTGGATGCTAGAGAGAAGAGTGAGTTCGATCAAGGTCAAATACCAACTGCCATTAATGTGCCATATTCGAGCCTATTTGAATCCGATACTGATCTTCTTAAATCAGATATCGAACTTTGGAATAGTAATTTTTTTTTAAGTTTTCTAATCCTTCCAGTCATTATTTTAAAAGTGATAAAACAGAAAAATATTGATTTGAGCGAGCCAATTGTTACATATTGTTCGAAAAGTCCAAGAGCAAGCGCTTTAATGTTTGTCCTTGATTGTCTTGGAGCAGAGCAAGTTTCTCTCTATGTGGTAAAACTTTAAGATTCAAAGATTTCTAAAATTTTTTACTTTTATTTTTGAAGGGATCATGGAACGAATGGTCAAAACGAATAAACCAGACTGATTTAGTTTAAAAATTATTCAAAAAATTTTTACTCAACATTAATAATTACTTTGAGTCAAAATAATAATTTGTCAAATTCAAGGAATATAATCTTAATATTTTTAACAATTTATTCTTTAAATTTTGGTAAACGGCATAGCTTAGAAAAATTTTTTATGAAAAAATTTTTTTATCAAATAAAAATTTTTCAATTAAAACATAGTTTTTTTTTTGGAACAATTATTTTTGATTTAATAAAAATTATTTAATTATTTTAAATGTTTTTTCTTTTAATATATTCATCAAAGGAGAATTTTTAAAAAAAATTTGATTTTAAATTTGATTAAGGAATTTTTTAATATTTGATTATTTAAATATTTTCCTATTTTTCAAATTAACAATAAAAATTTTCACAGTTTGTTCTTTTCAGAGTAAATATTTATTAAAAAACTAAAAAGCAAGTTTTCCAATGAGCCGATCTAAAAATCAAGTGAATAAAGATTAAATTCGACTATGAAAAAATATCTTTTTACATTCTAGAATCAAGGATCATTGAAAAGCTATTTCGTTTTTGTTAAATAAATTAATAAATTCAGGTTGTATCGAAGACAATGAATCAAATTACCCCAAATCCTTGCAAGATCATGTATGGGATAACCATTGATTCTTAGGTATTAGTATACACATAAGCGACCATCGACCAAATTTTAGAATAGCACCCATTGTTATGCATGCAAGAAGTCGCGCTTTATAATGTTTGAATGCGACGTTAAAACGCAAAAATTAAGCTAAGCTGAACCGCATAAAATTAAATTAAAGGAACCAAAATAATTTTATGAGCCATGGTGTAGGGTTTAAAAATTGGATAAAACAAAAATAAAATAATTCTTTTTAGAGCTCGATTTTTTTCAAATTATTAATTTTAAACCTGCACTATTATCTAGGATCAAAGTTTTTACAAAAAAAATATTTAGGATTTTTGATTTTTTTATCTAATATTGATATTTAGTTTAAGTACTGTTCTAAAAGTGACATTAACTTTTAAAAAATAGATTTTACTTTTTTTAATACTTTTGAATTTTTTGGTTTTAATCCCGCATCAAATGTGAAAATTCGAATAAACATCCTATTCAAATTTTCATTTTTTGTAACAAAATCTTCTGTAGTTTAAAGTTCTAGAAATTCTGTCAGAATTTCTACTTGAAATTCGTAAACTAAGTCCTTTAAAACGCTAAATTTCATTTTTTTGGGAAGTTCAAAATATTTTTTAAATCTAATGTTTTCGAGGCTTAAATTCTGTAAATATTCTGTAAAATAAAATTCTAAAAAGGAAAACCAAAGATTTGTTCAGAATTTTGTGTTAGTTTTATTGATAAAAATTGGGTCTTAAGTTATCCATGTGACTAAATACGATTAAAGTAAAAAAAAATATTTTTTTGACTTTTATTTAATAATAAAAAAAGGCACACCCTTTTTTAAAATAAAAATAAACATTAGAGTGTAGAGCATTTTATGCTCTTTCAGAATATATATGTTATAGTAAATTTACATTCCCAGTAAATATGCATATTTACTGGTCGATCAGTAAAAGATTGAAATAAATAAATAAAAAAATTGTAATGTTATTTTACTGAAAAACGATTTATTTTAGGAAATAACTGAATGGAGTTTAGTAAATGACCGAAACTAGGAAATTTACATTTTAAATTTTATTTTTTCTTACATAATGAATTACCACCATGACAACGTGAATTGTATAATAGTTGAGATTTCTTACAACTACAACGATTAGTGGCACATGAAGAAGTACAGTTGCATTTGATCAAACTTTGTCCACCTGCGACATATATTAATCCAACTGCTTGTCTCACTGAAACTGTCGTATCTAATTTGAAGCTAAAATTAAGAATAGTTGACGATTCTACTGAATCAAAGCAATTTCGAGCAAAAAGAATATTCAGAACACTAGCCCCACATACCAATTATTTTTTTAGATTTTAAAAGCAATGCTTCTTTTATTTTTTGTGCTTCAAGGACCTCGTAAAATTTGATATTGTGAACTCGAGATTGTTCAATTTTTTTTAAAACAGATTCTATGTTTTCGGATTTTGACATTTTTTACTAGTTTCTAAGAAAATTTAAATTTAAAGTTTATTCTTAAATTTAAAATCTATTGAAAATTTTAACAGTGAATTAACATTTCAATAAAATTAATAATTTTTTTGGTATTCATATTTACTAAGTCAATTTAGTAATTTACTGAAATACAAATTAGTAAATTTACATAATAACTTGTGAGACCGTGGTTATTTAATCTTACTAGTAAGCATGCATTCTCTAATTAATTTTTTTTTAAATTTCATCATATTACCGGTGAATTTATTATAACATATATATCATTTAAAAAAATATTTCAATCTTATATATTTTGAACCTCCTTAAAAAAATAAAATTTGGGGTTTCAAGATACGTAATTTGTGGAACTTTAAATTATTAAAAAAAATTAATCTAAAACTCCATGTCTACACTTGCTGAATCCAACCCCCCAATGTATGGGTATTTAACCATTTTGCTAATAAGATCTTTTTTTACTTTTTCCATTCATAATTCCGAAAATTCAGAACTTGAAAAAAGTTTTTATGCTATTTCCTTACCTGCTCCGCATTTAAGAAGCAAATCCGTTTAAAATATTTCGTATTTTACAAATTTGTTTTTAAGTCGCGAGTTCAAGTCAAAAATTTAAAAAATTAAGTCTTATTAAGTCTTTATTTTTCAAGACATTTGAATATTTACCGTTTTATGCAGTCATGGAATTTTTTCTGTTCCAAGTGGTTATTGCGGCAAACATATGAATTTTTGACAAACAGGAAGGGAAAAACAGATAAAATTGGCATTCATTTTAAAAAAGGTCTAAGAATTGTGACTAAAAAACAACTCTGGTATTTTTTCATTTCCGTATTTTTTTAAAAAATTATTCCGTGTTCCGTAATTTAATATCTTTCCGCATTTTATTAATTTTGTTTTAGTATTCAGAAAATTGTCAAGTTAATTCTGATTTTTTTTCAATCTTAAATTTTACAAAATTTAAATTTTTATTGACCTATAATTTTGTGAATTGCTGTTTTTCTGACATTTGAAATTGAAAAGCTAATCTTTTTAGGTCTAATTCTCTAAAGTCGTCAGAAATTTCGGGAAAAAAGACCACCAAATGTTTCTGATTTTACTGATCGTAAATTTGTTCTCATTTGTAAATTTGGAGGTAAATTAAGATTTGTCAAAAGTCAAAATCAAATAATAATTTGAATTATTTCAATTAGATATGCAATTTTCCAAAAAATAAACATGCCCAATCGAGCATAGAGAGGGCTAATGGATTAGAGTGTAAAGAAAAGATCAAACAAATATCGTGTATATTTGAGCAGCAAAATGAATTATTTACAAATTTAAATGATTTAAAAGGAAAAAAAGTCATCTATGAGCTATACGCTGAGTCTAAATGTCCAAAAGCCTTCAATGTAAATAGATCTTTAGATTTTTTTCAAGGTTGCATTGAAAAATCCAGTCTAGAGAAACACTTGAAAGACATAGAATTTAAAAATAAAGAAATTAATTTAAAAATTCAAAAATTTACCGTGTATAAACATATAAAGGAACTAAAAACATGCATTCATTTGTGTTTGACAATCAATCAATTTTCCTTTTCTGTCTATGATAACATCCTCTTAGATTGTGTTTGTCTAAAAAATCTTACTAGTGACTTGCGTGAAGAATCCAGGCCGGAGTGCTACAATGAATCTAAATTTTTAAAAATCTATCACACTGGTCTATTAGGTAATTTTTTATTTAATAATTTTTATCATCTAAATTCTAAAAATTGATCAATTTTGAGAAACCAAAAAAATGGATTTTTCCTACCAAAAACAACCATTAAACAAAATTTTTTCTGAATATAAAAAACTAAAATTGAAAAAAAATCTACCACGAATTGTATTTTTACTCACACTAAATGGACGTTCTGTACGGCAAATTTTTAGGCTAATAAAAACTATATACGATGATTATCATTTTTATTATTTTCACATAGATCAAGTAAATTTAAATAAAAAAGAAAGACATTTTGAAAAAGCAAAATTTTTAAGCGCATGAAATATCTGAGGAAAAAAATCGAAAATTTTATCAAAAAAAATGGGAAAAAAAACTTTTTTATTGCCAAATGGTCTTATCCGACAATATGGGGAGGTTCGTCTCTACTTGAAATGCATTTAAAAGCAATGGAAGAGCTGATCAGCATGAAAGATAAGAACATTTGGTCTTGGGACTTTGTGATGAATCTGAGCGAATCGGATTTTCCAATTAAACCGGTCCAGGAGCTTACCATTTTTCTTAATCAAAATAAAGATAAAAATTTTTTGAAATTTTTTAAAAGTCATTTTGAAAAGTAGAAAAAAAATAATCTAAAATTTATTATTTAAAAGTTTTTAAAGATTTTCGATGAACCAGGCTTATGAAACTTCATTCTTGCAATGCGAAAATAGAATGTGGAGATTGGGAGATAAGACATTTCCAATAGGAATTCAATTTTCCGGTGGATCAGACTGGTTTTGTCTAAATTCAAAATTTGTAAATTACATCATTAAATCAAAAGAGAGCTATATAGAAAATTTAAAATTGTTTTTCAACCATTCTCTTCTTCCTTCAGAGGTAAAATATTTTGTTTAAAGATTAAGATTTTTTTCACTCTATTCTTAGTCGTTTTTCCATACTGTTCTGCAAAATTCACCCTTCTGTGATCAAAATTATGTGAACAACCATCTACGTTTCGTAAATTGGCAGCGAAAATTAGGTTGTAATTGTCAGCACAAAAACGTTGTCGACTGGTGCGGCTGTTCTCCTAATTTTATTTCTTTAAAAGGATCCATACAATCTATAAAAGTAAAAATTATTAATTGATAAAAAATTTTTGTATAAATTCAATTTATTTTAAAGGATTTGAATAGCATTCCAGTTTTTTTTGCCAGAAAATTCGACCCTTTGCTCAATAATCTAATGATCAATTTTGTCGATCAATCCATTTACGGTCTTTATTCAGCAGATTTCAAGTCCATCAGCTCTTTTTGGCAAAATGTGTTTGATTTGAGCGAACCAAACGAAAAAAAATTTCAAAATTTATTTGATATTATGTCAAAAATTTCTTGGCAAAATTTTCAAGATTTGGTTAATGCTGCCAAAGTGAATATAAATTTAATTGAAAAAGAGTATTTTTTGCGGAGTGTTGAAGCATTTTTTGAAGGAGACTCATTCAAAGGTTATGTTTTGAATTATAAAACAAGCTATTTTGAATTTGAGACTTTTATTAAATCCAAAAGTCTCAAAAGTTTAATAAAAATCTTTAATTTAAATGAGACTAAGAGTCAAAGCTTAATTTTAATGCGAGAAAATTTTCTTCAATCACTAATAAAGATTCAAGTTTCGACCAATTTTGATCAAAAAGAAAGACAATTTTCAAATTATGCCAACATAATGGATGTAGATGATAACCCTTATGTATCAATGGAGTTCGATCCGATCAATGAACCGATTGAATTCAGTATTAAATGGATTGATCCATTTGGAAATTTGATCAAAGAAAAACAAGTCAGGCTGAATTCGAGTGAAAAAACTCAATTGCTAGTTCACAGTCTACAAAAGCCTGATAGTTTATCTCAATTAGAAAACGCTGGTGAATGGAGCTTAGAAGTATACATGCAAAATGAATACGAACATTTGATACTATCAGTAAAATTTTTAATTTTACCAAAGCAAATACCAAACAATTCAGTGTGGATTACAAGTGTTGGTAAATTTTGGGAGTTCGATTCACTTTGTGTAAACCAAATTGACTCAAAAATTAGTTTTAATAGTTCATTTTTATTAAAAAATATTTTTCATGATTGTAAGGAATGTTCTCATTGGAGTTCTTATTATCCAGATCCTAAATCGGACATATTCTCAAATTTGGGAATTAATTTATCAGATAGAATTATTTAATATATAATTGTTTATTTTTTAAATAAATTTCAAAATAACCAAATATTTTTTTGTTTTAAGTTTTTAGACTTGTTCAAAAGAAGTCTGATTAAAGTAATTTATTTAATTAAAAAAATTAATATATTGACTAGCTGAATTAAAACCGACAATCTGAAATTCGATTAAATTGAGAGATTTAATTAAGAATTGTTCTCAAAAAAATTACATGTACATTTACATTTATATGAGTTTTTAAGAAAAGATTACAAGATATTTGATAGAGAGAATACGTCTTTTATTAAACAGTTATCAAAAGTAGAAGATCTGACTCATATAAATTTCACTGAATATGATTTAGCAATCAGTGTTACTTTGATTGAATGGTGCCTTGAATGTAACAACAATGGACTAACCGACTCGATAAAATACTATTTTTATTTAATAGAATATTGTATGTTGAATAATCTTAATCATTTTTTTGTATATAACAAACTGAATTTTTTACTTAATTGTAAAA
>QEOQ01000207.1:739650-766114 GCA_010279815.1 Brachionus plicatilis
ATTTAATAAAATATATCAAATTTAGTTATTTTTGACTAAATTTTGTGTTTCTTAGATGTAAAATTGAAAAAAGTTTTATTATTGTATTTACCAGAAATGTTTTTAATATTGAGAAGCAGCCAAATCATCACTCATTAGATTTCAGTACACAGGAAGATCAGAAAAAAAATCGTTTTCTCTGTATAGCTCCTGAAGAGCTCTTTAATCTGATTTAAGAAGCATATCACTTGATCATTTATATGAAGTTTTAAAATCATTTTATTTTTTTCCCATAACTTACTCATCACCTTTTTTTAATTTAAAAAATTTGAATTTTTTATTATTTAAAGAAATTTTTTTTTTAAATTTATTAATAAAAATGAAACATGACAGATCATTTTTTTATTGAAAGCCAAAACGCTTTCGGTCTCGATAAGCACGCAAAGAATCATCCTCAGTGGGAACTCGTCTACCAAAAGGTTCCATATCATTATAGCATCTGTCAAAGACATGATCTACTACTTTATAAGCATCAGCTTCCGATATGTTTCTGACCATTTGTAATGAGAGAGCAGCCTTACGGCGAACACATTCTTTCTGCACGTCTTTAAAATAAAACAACGCTGAGTCATTGCTAATAGCATCCATAACAGAACAAGCAGTTAAATTGGCTGCTCTTATCTTTGAAAAAAAATAATTTTTTTTATTAAACTGGACTCATTTTAAAAGATTTACCTCGGTACATGCTACATGATGATTGTTCTCAACATCTATCATCGCACGACAATAATCAAAAGCATGTACCAATTCATGAGACAATATTTCAGCACAATCTTCATATTTATAAACTCGATTGTGACACAATATTATCTGTTAAAAATAAAAATAAAATTAGAACCTGTGTGCACGCCAAGTGTCTCAAGTCAAACATGTTATATTCTGCTCGACAATAGTCATATGATTGAAGTAAAGACCCCATTAGTTCTACAGCAACTTCGTCTTTACTGTGATTTTCTAAGGTGTTATAACATAATATTGACTTAAATATTTTTTTCCATTATTTTTACCAAAACATAAAATAAAAATTGTTCTTACTTGGTTCGTCGATGGGTCAAAGCCTCCTTTTACTGCCTTATCACAATATTCACATGAAAAATGCCGCAAAATATTTGCTTCACTAAAAAATTAAGGAAAAAATTAATTTTTAATAAAAAAAGTCTAAGAATGAATTCCTCAATAAGTCCTGAATTCTATAATTATTGGCTTTGTTATTATAGCAACTGTAAAGTGTCTGTAAAATGATTAACAAATTGATACTCTCAATTACAGTCCAAAAACTTCAGGATATTTTTTCAAAAAAAATGGTTTTGTTAACATTTTTTAATTAAATATTAATTTTAATATTTTTTTTCCTGAATTTTACCTAAATTTCTGTAATTTATCGTAAATTTTCGTCAAAAAGTGAAAACTAAAAATTGAAAAAAAATGAAATCTTTTTATAAAAAAATAATAGATAAAAATTTTATTGAAAAAAAATCTATTACAAAATCTATTTATAAATGAGAGAGCCTTTAGAAAAAGATAGAGACATGTGATATGAAGCAATTCTATGAACGATTGACACTTTGTGTATAGTTATTAATTTACCATAAATTTACATTGATCTATTTAATAAATTGTTTTTTAGTTTTTGCTGTTTTTATTTTTTTTACTTTAAGCGTATTTTTAATAGATTGATAAAAATATATTAATTCCGTTAGGTTCCCGAAAGTTTCTTTTGTTTGTATCTGACGAACCGATTTGTCATTATGGCTGAATTTTAGGATATGTTATAGGGGTTTAAAAAACTGAGTAAAGTGAACAGATAAAAGTTGTGGGTTGGTTAGGGGCATAAGGGTTAAAAATGCTAAAAACAGGAAAAGCTCCGTAAGCCTTTAAGCATATAATTTAATCATTAGGCTTTAAATTTTTTCTCTTTTTTTTAAAGGATAGCTAATATTGTCTTGAAAAGCTTTTGAATATTTTTTTTCCTAATTTAAGTTTACAAATTTGAAATAACTCGAAACTATTTTGGTACTTTGTGGTATGTCTACTTCCGTTACTCAAAGCTTCTTTAAAAATGATCATAATAGAGTAATCTATATATCAAATGACTGAGTTTTTTTTTATCTAAAAATTGATACATACATCATTGGGAATTTATTAAAAAAAATATTGGGAATATTATTTCAGCACAATAAATTTCTGATTAGCACAATGAAAAAAAAATTCAACACAATTCGTTTTCTTCTCAGCACAAAAATTTATATTTAAAAAAAACATTTAACACAAAAAAATTGTGTTTGAAAATAATTCTTAAAGGAAATTTTTTTTCAACATAAATCAACAACAATTTTAAATTTTATTTAATGATATTTATAAGTGGAAGTTAGGTAAATAAAGTAAATTTTGAAGCTTAAAGAAAATAAATTAAAATTTGTCTCAGAAAACCATTTTTCGGCATTTTTTGCTCTGCCTCTTTAAGGTTTATTGACAAATTGTTCCTTTTTTTAAACAGCTCTTTTAATGCCAACAAATGTGCACAATATCCTAATTAAGTGAAAAACTTGAAAAACATTTCTTACTATTAAGCTCAATTTTTGTGTTGAGAAGAAATCATTTTGTGCTGAGCGTTTTGAAATTGTGTTGAATGGTTATTTTTTTGTGTTGAAAAGGGAGACCCAAAAATATATAAATGGAAAAAGTGTCAATCGTCCTTTATTTTACAATTTCTTACCTTTTAAAAAAAAAACGTTCGAATATTCCAAATAATAACATACAATGATGTAAGATTTAAAATATTTGTTAAAAAAATTAATCTAAACAATTCAAAAATAAAGAAAAAATTCTAAAATAATTGTTAAAAGTAATTTTATTTGAATGACATAGTTAAATTCTTTGGTTCAATGTCAAAAACAGGTAATGTAAAATAGAACGAAAATTTCTAACTAATTTTAAGTAAAAATTAGACTTTTGAAACTACCAGAAAATTTTGAAACTTTTTTTATTTCTAATTAATTTCATATAAACGCCTTCACGTTTTTTTGAAAAAATATTCTAAGAATACACCAAGAATGTTCCAAGAATAAATCTTCAAAAAATGAAATTTAGTGAAATCTTTTTAATTCTTTGCTAGTTTTTGATAGGCGATAATTAAAAAGATATAAAACTTTAAAAAAATACCATCCAATACTTTTCATAGCACTTAAAAGTAACTTTACACCAGGATCTTAAAATTTAAAAATTAAATATATTTTTTTATTTTTAAATGAAAATTTTAAAATTTACGTTTGTCAATACAACGCTCCACGTTTTGTTCACAAAGATTTTTGTTTAAAATTTCACGTGATTTTCCGTAAAAAAAAAATTTCTCATGCCACTTTGGTTTGATGACATTTCCAAATCTTTGCGGAAAGAAAAAATATCCAAAGTCCTCAAATTTATTCGGTGTAAAGTCTTTATTAGAGTTTAAATACAAATTTTTTCTATCAGTATTTGATTTTTCTTTATTTTCACTCATTCTTAATACTGATTGAATAAATATAATAAATTGAATAATTTTGGAAAGGCTATTACTCCTTGAGGCAAATAGAAAAAAAGATTTAATAAAACTTTTTATTCGAAATATTATTGTATAAAGTTAAATGCAAAAATAAAATCAACTTTAAATAAAATAAATAAAAAAAAATTAAATTCCAATGAGTTTACAAAAAATTGATTTTTTTCTTTTAATCTTATTTAAAAAATTTTTTTTAGATTTTTTTTTTCGTTTAATTATTCTAATTTTTTTAATTTTATAAATTTTGCATTTTAATAAAAAAAATATTATAAACTTAATAAGTAATTGTTAATTGTCTCTATTCATAATTTTAGTAAGAAATTTTCCTTTATTTATTCGTAAAAATTATTTGTTATCTATTCAAAATGTAAACTAGAATCCTTAACAAAAAGGTTGCCATCCGATCCAAGTTCGACCTAAAATGTTCGTATCAGTCGATTGATCAATAATGCATTTAACTTGTTCTTCAATTGTCAAGCGATACTTTTCGCCATTTTCGGCCAATATCTTGCTTCTTTCCAAGAGTAGACCTCCATTTCTACTCAAAATTTTATTTCCCATCAACACATCTACAAAATACTGTAAATACTTCGAGTCCTTGTGTATTCCACTGCATAAATCATTTCTCATTATGACACTTGGATGCATTCCGAAAAGCTTTTGTTTTACACTATTTACTCTATCCTTGGCATACTGTAATCCAAGAGTAATCTCCATGTCTTCATTAAGATTTTTTTTAGCAATTTTGACAGCACTACCTATCCAGTCTATAGACGGCTCCTTAATAAAAACATCCAAGATGCAGACCAAAAGGTCATTATTTTCTCTTAAGGCTTTTAAACAGTGAACCATGCTGGATTCAAAAAGTCCTCGTTGTTCTAATGGTGCTATTAGTTTTAAAATTTGCCTTGTCAGCCTAATTGGAACAAGTTCCGGCACAGGTATATTCATTGTAGCATGGCCAAATGCGATACCAAAGTCGATGCCAATGGCTCGACCTGTCTTCAAGTCGATCATCCAATTGCTCAAGTGTCTATCTCCTATGCCGAGAATATAGTGGCAAGTACTAGCTACTGCATAGCTTTTGATAAATTCATTGCGGAGAACAAAATAAGCTTCAGAATCTGATGACAATGTGCGCAAAAATTGTCTGAACAAGTCCCATGGGATGGAATTTTGAATTTTGTCAAATTCTCGACAAATTAATTCGCGACTGTATTTGGCATAGACCATTCCATACACTTCACTTTGGGTCTTTTTTGAGCCATCTTTGTTTATTCCATAGATAAATTCTGCATAGTTGTTTTGGGCCTCGTTGACTAAATCATTTTCCAAGATTACTTTTAGAGGCTTTGTTTCTGGGAGCCATTCTATTAGGGCCAATTTACTCGTCATTGGAACAACTTGATAAGTCTTAATAGATAAATTACGCTGATAACACTTTGAGTCTGATTTAAGTAAATTATTTATTATATCTAATAAAATTTCGACTCGTTGATCTTGACGCTGATCTTCACCACACTTAACTAAAAATTTATACTCTCTTTGATCATCTCCTCGAATTGTAATACATTTAGGTCGACGTAAAGAGCTCATTTCTAATATCTAGAAAAAAAGTCTAAAATTCATTCTTTTTTAATATTTAGAATAATTTACTCTTTCGTCAAAACTTTCTATTTTAACATGATATTCAGGCATTGGTTTTTCGTTTCCATTATATTGACCTAAGAATTAGAAAATTTAATTAATTAAAGCAAATTCGGCATTATGCGGTTTAAAAACTAAAAAGAAGTTCAAAAAAATTTTTTTCTAACTTTTTCAGATTTTTAAAAAGCTGAAAATAAATTTTTTAAAATTTTTTAAAAACTAAATTAAAATTTTTCAACTGTACCCAAAAGACAATCGAAATAACTTTTTAAATGTAAACATTCGATCATTAATTTTAAGATAGTTTTAATTCTATTAAAAAATATGACAGAAACATTTTTCATGTCAAATCAGATAGAAATTTTTTCTAACAACTCTTGGCTTTTAATTTAAAATTCAATTCCTATTTTTTTTTAACTCGGCATGTCAAAAATTCATGTGACCTTATCTCAATTCCGCTTTGAACGAACATAATAATTTTAACTTAAAAACTGACTTGTTTCTGACTTAAAAGATAAATTCAACAAGTCATTGCTTACTTTTATCATGACTTTTCCCAACAAATTTAAGTTATGCCTTGAACTTCTGACTTTATAATAACTCTGGTTATGTAAAAATTTCGAAATAAAAATTTTTTAAAAGATTTTTATTTTACAAATTTTTAAAAATGTAAAAATTGTATTAATCTTAAATCTCCACATATTGAACATTGATAAGCGGTTATTATTTAACTTAAAACTACCCATCATTTTTTTTTATAAATCAAATGATGTTAAAATTGATATCAAATGTCAAAGTATCATTTTTGTTTTAAATCACGAAGTTCTTATTTAATGAAAATTTTAAATAAGTATAAAAAAGTAAAAGATATAATAAAAAACTATAAAAATAAATTTTTATCAAGTTAACACTTAAATTATGAAAAATAAAAATTTTTATTTAATTTGATTAAATCTTCCTAAATCAGCATTTTAATTTTTTCCTCATTTATGCTTTAATAAATTATAGTTTAATTTCGAAAAAAAAATGAAAAATTATCAGCTTTAATTAATTTCAAGACTTCGTTTTACAGATCGATTTTTTTACCCCAATTTTAAAATTTTAGAAGAGACACCAAAAATTCGATAATTTCGTTGAATATAACTCAAAGATAAGTCACCAAATAAATATCACAATAAGTTTTATTAGGAATTGATTTTTTATTTAATTTTTAGTTATAATTTTAGTTAGGTTCACGCAGATCAAAACTACAGCACTAGTTGAATTTGACTTTTTAATAATAACAATATAAAATTTGATGACCATTTTTCTACTGAAGAAGATTTCTGAGAAGATGATTTTTTAAAATAAAGAAGAAATTAGAAATGTTGATGTTAAACTTATTGCTAATCTTATCGAGTTTATTTTAAATTTCCATACATCAAATTAATCAAATTCTAAATCGTTATTATCATCTTGGTCAGACCAGTCGGAATTACATTTATTTAAATTGTACAAAATTTTTAAAAGTAAACTGAGATATTTTTAATTAATCTTGTCAGCAATCTTCTAGATTCTAGTGAGCTTATCTTTAATTTTTCAATAATAAGTAAAAATTTACCCGGAATTTCAATATCTTTTGTAATGTTTCTTTTGAAACCTTTAAGCCATGCTGAATAGTCTCCCAAATTGCCACTCATTGGTTTTCTTTGACAAAACTCGTTCACTTGAGAACAAATATTTTGTAGTTTATTTTTAATTTCCAGCTCGCTTAGCTGCGGAAGCAAACGAAATTGTTCACCAAATTGCTTCATAAACAGAGGCTTAATAAAATTAGAAAAATCGGTCCATAATCGACCGCAGAAGTCTATTTTTCCTTCTAGATCAATCAAGTTATTATTTAAGTCTTTGAATAACTTCATGATTACATCATTTTTTTTCAAATTATTATTTATATCCATAATTAAATCATTAAAAAACAGCTTGGGTGTATTCAAATGCTCCAAAGCCGTAATGAATTGTTCCACTAAAGGAAGTTGAGTGTTCAAATGACGGCTTATTTTTTGAACGAAATCACTTTGTTCGTTTAATTCATTGCTAAATTTGAAATTTTCGGTACTCATTCTGAATGGGTATACTAGGGCCTGAGGATATTCGATTGATATGTTTTCGATTATTTTCTGAATAGCTTTGGCTTGAGGTTTATCCAATAGAGCGGTCATTTGACTTAGCCAACTTAAAAACATCCAGCTTGGAATATCTTCACTGCTTGAAACAAATTTTTCCAAACATTCGTCTGGATACAATTCAATTATTTGCAGTAGACGAGGAAATCTGGTTCTAGCTTCGAGAGAACCAGACCGGATTGAATAAAAGAGCTGCTCGGTTACTATTTCAGGGAATTGAGATCTTATCATCTGACCAATTAGTGTCAATTTTTCAAAGTCATTATTATCTTTATAAAAATTAATGAGATTTTTTTTATGATTTTTTTATTTACCATTTTCCGCTATTCTTAGGTAAAAGTCGCAATATGTTGCCAGCTCTAGACTGCCTTTTAATGAATCCTTAATTTTCAATAGATTATCAACTCCATGCTTCATCAAGCTTGATATAGTCTAAAATAGAATTTTATAAAAATATAAAAAAAAAGCAAAAATACAAGTTTTCTTGCCAATTTGGTTTAATTTTATTTGATTAATCAAAAATTATTTTATTTTGTTATTTAATAATTATTTAATAATAATTTATGTAATTTCACACTTGTATTAAAACATTTTAATATTAATTCATCTTTTTAAAGACTATAATTTTCAAGTTCTTAATAAAATGATGTATGAAAAATTTATTCTTTAGATTTTCATTAAAATGAGTCAAATAATCGGCGGTGAAGTTTGAAGCAAAAACTGTTGAAAAATATATTTTATTTAATTGAACAACAGTTTTACTTCAATTATTAGCAATTATCTTAAATTTAAATGTTTTACATTTTTATACATAATTTATTAAACCTAATCAAAAACAAAAAATTAAATTAGTCTTTATATTTCGAAGGATAGGTCGAATATTGATAGAAATAGTACTAAATGTTAAGTTTTTGTAGAATTTTTTTTTAATTAATACTTTTGGATTTTTTGCTAAAATTTTCAAAATCAACAATTTATTTTTTTATTTATTTTAAATGTTTTGCTTTGGTTTCATTTTTTGCTCCAAACTCGACCACTGAGTCAAATAACATCTTATCTAAACTATTCTTATATTAATAACCAATATAAAGTAAATATTTGTCTTTTAACGTCGCACTAAAAGCCTATGAAATTGGTTTTGGTGCCTCGAAAAAATTGAATTTTTCAAGGCTTAAGATAACAAAGATGAAAATCAATGCAACTTGAAGCCAACTAAATGACGAAATTTTCAATTTTGGGTTTTTAGTGCGACGTTAAAAAACAAATATTTACGGTAATTTTGCTTAAAAAAAATTCCTTTTCCAAAAAAAAACACGGAAAAACGGAACGAATATTACAACCCATAAAATTAAATCTTTCAAAAATTTTAAAAAAAATTTTAAACTACACATTTAATTTTTTTTATTCCTTAATGCGTTCTTAACTTTTTTGATATATTTTAATTTTAATTTATGCCCTTTTACTTCGTTCGAACACAAATAAAAAAATTTAAATCTTGACTATGAAAATAAAAAATAAAAATAAAATAAAATACGCAAAAACTTCAAATAGTCAGTTATCAGTGATATTCTAAAATTCAATTTCTGTAAAGCTCAGAATTTATTTTTAATCGAAAAAAGAATATCTTATAAAAATTATTGAATTAATTTCTTGTAATTTTTATAAATTATTTTACTCGAATTAAAAGTTTTCTATTTATGTGTGAATCAAATTTTTTATCCATTTCAATTTCTTTTTATGTGTTTTTAATCTTAACTCTTCGTAAGAAAAATTGACTTATATTTAAATGAGCATTAATTTTGTTGATTTGAGCATTAATTTAATTGATTTGAACAATAATAATATTTAGCATTAATTTCTTTGAAACAACATTGATCATATTGGACAAGCATTAATTATTTTAAACGTGCATTTATTATTTTAAGCGTGCATTTATTATATCAAACTTGCATTAATTAAATTTTTTGAACATTATAAATTTGCAGTTAACATTAATTTTAAAAAATTTACATTAATTAAAAAAAAACAACATTAATTGCTAAACAGTGCTACCATTAAGTACTTTTTACTATGAATCGGTACATTTTGTATAATACAAATACGATGAAAAAACTTACGTCTTACATAAAATGGCAAGTCAACGAGCAGCATTGATTGCAGATGGATCTGAAGCTATTAGAAATGCTTTTACGAATGTGTTTGGCCATGACAAAAATATGGTGATGTGTTGGGCTCATATGAAAAGATGTGTTGATAAAAAACTTACATTAGTGACAACAAGTGACAAGTGACATACAAGAATTCTCAACGTGAAATAATGGAAGATATTGAAACACTTCAAATTTCCAGAAATGAGACTATTTTCCAAACAGCAACACAGCTATTTTTGAAGGAGTGGAAAAATGAAACAAGTTTTATTCAATACTTTCAAAGTGAATGGTTGATGACAAAAGATGGTTGGTACGAAGGCTTGCAACTATTTACTCCAAGCACAAATAATTCACTTGAAGCAACAAATCGTGTAATTAAAGATGAAGATACACTCCGTGATCGTTTAGTGCTTTCTGGATTCACTGTTGTTGCACTTTCGATTGTAAAAAAATGGTCAATTGAACGAAACCAATCCATAGTTAATGCAAAAGTTTTTCAGCAAAATACGACAACAAAACTTTCTGATTGGACAAATGGTTACAATTGGACAAAGTTAAATAAACAAGTGATTGAAAAGGAAACTGACAATGAAATAATGTATTATTTACCAGCTAAAGACGTAATTAAGATTTCTGATAAAGAATTACATCGATATGACAATGTGAAATTCAATTCATTTGATACATTCAAAAATGTTCAATTTGGTTTTTGGTGTGTTTGTATTCCAAGAAACGACGATTGGAAAAAAAGTACTTGCAGCTCTCCGGAGTTTTTGAAAAATTACATGTGCAAACATATCATCGGGATGTCAATAAGATTGAAATATTGCAAACCACCTCCGGAGGCTAAAAATGTCGAAATTGGTAGCAAACGTAAAAGAGGCAGACCTGCAAAAGCTAAAGGTGCTTTATTAGTACAATAATGGTTTTATTAATGTTACTTTGTTAAAAATTTAATGCTTATTTACAGGTTTTATAATGCTAAAAATAATTTTCTCATTGTTAATGTTTAAATTTATTAATGCTTGTTTATATTTAATTTAATGCTAAATAAATGATAAATTAATGCTCAATTAGAGATTTTTTAATGATTTTAATTTACTGCTAATACCCTAAAAAATTAATGCTCATTCAGTATTTATTTAATGCTCAGTTAAATACAAGCCAGAAAAATTTACTTCTAATGCTTTTATAAAAAAAAAAATTTTTGCTGAGATTCTTTAAAAAATAATCAATTTAGTGAAAATTATTTATTTCCGGCGAAATGGGGTTATTTTCTGAAGCAAATGCGTCAAAAACTTGGTGAATTTTTATTAAAAAATAAGATGATCCTGTCATATTATAGAAATATAAAAATCTTACCTTTTCAAAATCATTAATATCGTCATTTTTAACATAGTCACTTAATTGTAAAACATGTTTTTTTTCTGTGATTATGCCTTGAAGTCCAGAATCAAAATCAGTTTGATTCATATGATCCATTAATGACTCTATTAAAAATTTTGAAAATTTTGAATGCAATACACGCTGCTCCTGATACAAATAATTTTTTTGATTATTTTTAAAAGTATCCGAAATAGAATCATATTTTAAAATTTCTCTTAAAACCATCGATTCAAAAAAACTTTCAAGACTTTCTTTGCTGTTGGCTTGTTTGCATTTGTTTAGATGTGTATTCAAATAGCAATGATTCCAAATTAGCTGTAAATCTAAAAAATCGGAATTTTTTATTTTTAAAATTGACCGAGATTGCTTAAGTTTGTCAAGGGATAGCTTAAAATTTCCTTGACTTTGAGCAGCTTGGGCAAATCTTATTTTCATCAGAAAAGTTGTTTTGGTCATTTTTTTCTTTAGCTTTTTGGAATAATTTGATAAATCTTCGTCAAAATCATTCATTACACTATCACCAAGAAAAGTTGTTGATGTTTCCGGATCTGTCAGGCAAACTGAATTTAAATACTTTTCTTCAATGAACTCGAAAAAAATAGAACGATTAGTAATAACATCGTCCCAAGTACAAGGCGGATCTGTTTGCATGTTTGGCATCGAGTCAGTCCAAACATCAATTAAATTATCTATTTTTTTCGCCAAATTGACTGTGAATGCTTGATTTGAGTTTATAAATTTTAAAAATTCGTTCAGCTCTACAATTGATTGAAGCGATTGAAGTTTATTTATTTGATTTTGTTTAATTGTTTTGTTTGTGCTTGACCATTCCTTAAAATTATTAACATAAAAAACTTAATAATTGATTAAAATTGGTATGTTTTATCTGAAAATATTTTATTTTCAATATTTTTTACGGAATAATTTTTTCAGCACACAAAAAAAAAGTTTCAACACACTCACTTAATAACACCCCTACACCTCTGTTCTGCACACTCAAAAAAATTTTTTCAAATTTAAAAAAAATTAACTTAATTTTACACTTTTTCTAAGTATGAAAAACTCACTAAAAAATTTGAAAAAAATTTTAAATTTTCAGCTTCATTTTTATTAAAAAAACAACCAAATAAAAGCTTTTTGAATTATAATTTGAAATATTGAAACTAAAATTAATAATAAAACAAAAATTTGATTTCTTTATCAATTTTATTAAATAATTAAAAGCCTGAACAACACACCATAAAAAGTGTGTTAAAAAGTTTTCTATGAATTTTTCTGAATTTACTAAAAATTAATAAAAAAAGTGTGTAGAACAGTGTTAAGGGTGTTTTTAAGTATAGTGTGTTTGTTAGATTTTAAGGATGTGCTGAAACGATTTTTGCGTGTGCTGGTTAGGTAGACCCATTTTTACAGTAGATCATTCGGCCGAAATAAAAATTAGAGATCGATCAAAATTGCTTGAAATTTTTTAGTAATTTTTTCAATAAAAATTTATTTTGATTTCAGATTTTATATTTTTAAGAAAAAAATACCATAGAACACTTATCAATAAATTAGGTTAATGCTTATGAATCATTTTTTCTAAAAAAAGAATTTGACCAATTCTGAGCAGCTACCATGACTCTGAACACTCAACGCTATTTTATTTTAAAATTTAAATTTTAATAAATCTTTTGAAAATAATATTGTCAAATAATTTGTGTATCTATTTTTTGTTGTTATTATCTCTCATAGACAACAAAATTGTAAGAATTGCAGATCTAAAAATAAAAGAGGATTCAAATCCAATTTCTATTAAGAATACAATTAATATGAGGAAAAGAAAAAAATTTAATAGCTTATTTTAAAAAAATAGCATAATTTAATTTGTTAGTTTATAATGATGGCTAATTTTATAATTTCTTTATTTCTATGCTAAATTCAGGACAAATTGAACAATTTTTATAAAAAATTTTCCTTTTTTTGTATTTTTAATTATTTTTATCTTTACTTTTAACTTATAAAAAAATGAAAAATTTTTCTCACAAACTGTTCAATTTTAACTTCAATTATAAAATGTCTTTTCGATATTTTTTATATTTAAATTCTTAATTAAGACAGATTTTGATTGAAACAAAATTTAGAAGCTAAATTTAGATGATTTCAACTTCGATTCAGTTGATACATTTTTTTCAAAAATTTTACATTTTTACATTTTCTTATTTTTGTATTTTCTAATATTTATTGTTCAAATTTAGGAAAATTTTAATTTCATAAGTTTTTTTTTTGAATTATTGCACAAAAAAAAGTAAATATTAAAAAAATATGAAAATTTTTAAGTGTAAAATATTCTTCATTTTGCCTTGATAGAAGGCAATGCTGAAAAATTTTGAAAAAATATGACTACTGAAAACTTAAATTGAAATTTTATATTTTAAAACACAAAACACTAGAATTTAAAACAAGCTTTTTAAATTCTCTAGTAAAAACCTACTCTTCAAAATTTTACAGCTGATATAAATTTAAGATCATCCAAATTTGATTTCTGCAAAATCTCTCCACCATGCTTTGAAAAATTGCTGAGTTTTTGTAGAAACAAAATTTAAATGATCCTAACTTTGATTCAGATAATACATTTGCACAGAAACAGTTTTAACTCAAAAGAAAATTGTTGAAATTTAAAATTTTTAAGAATCTTAAGTATTCTTTCATGTTATGTCAAAGACAATTATACCTTGTATCTTTCTAGTTAGGCTTTTTTGACAAGTATTTAAGTGTTTTTTTCATAGTTAATTTTCATTTAAATTCAAAAACAATTTTTCATAAAATTAAAATATAAAAATTCAGAGTTGTTTTTAAGTCAAAGGTTATTTTTCCTTCCTGACGAACAAAAATTCATGTGGCCGAGATAATGACACTAGGAAAGGTTATAAATTCAATTTTATTTGAATTCCGCTGCCTAATACTGCTATATAAATTTTGACTTAAAATTTGAGTTTTGTATTTTAGAGTGGTGTTAAGTCCAATCGAATAGATAAATTTCAAGAGGCAATATATTTTTTTTAAAAAAACTTTTTCTAATATTTACCGTGAGATATTTTTGGATTGCTAAATGAGCATAGTAATTGGCTGCACTCAAGTCATTTTGATGAAGACTTATCAATGCCATTTCTTGGCAAAACGACTGTTCCAAATATTTTTTTTTCTCTACTTCCAATCCATTAATAAATCTGATCAAATCTTTGTGCTTTTTCTGCTCATTTTCATCCTCTTGTAAAATCAATTTTAACTTAGACCTAAACGCATACGGAAAAACATTCTCAATAGAATATGCATCTTCGAACAATTGATCCAAAGTATTGCCATTCATTGACCATTCGCACATTGCCTTCCAATCAGTCAACTCATTGCAGCACTTCAATAGCGACTCAAGCCACAAATCTTGCTCTGACTGGCTCACATTTTCCAACAATTCGCTATCCAACGCAGCACCATATTCATTTCTTGCTGAATAGTAGTCATTCACAGCCTCAAAGTCAATACCTCTTTCTGTATGCTCACACACTAGATCTGATTTGACCAAAAATATACCTTTTATGCTGTCATAGTCGTTCATTGAGCGATACAGCTTGGCCAATTCAATCCATAAAATAGAAGCTTCCGAGCTTGAGTCTTTTGGATTAAGGCGTACTTTTTTTTCTAGTGGCGCGTCTGAGTCTTCCTCAAAATTTATTATGTACTCTTCTAAAAGAATTATGCCTAGTGATTGTCTAAAACTATTGAGACAAGCGGAAGTGACTAGGCCAGGGTCTAGTTTTAGCAGCTTTGGATTTTTGATGCAAATCTCTAATATACAAGCAATAAAGTTAGAGTTGAAAGACTCGGAGCTTGCTAACATTGCATTCAAGTATTGGGTTAATTCTTTCAGAATTTTGTAGCTGTCTTGTTCGTCTTTTAGATAGGAAATTTCAGACAAAATTGATACAAATATGGACTCGAACAAAACCATGGCTATTTGAGAGTCTCTTTGAGCCAGAGCTTGCATCGGGGCAATGAGTTCCGAGTGTTTTATTTGAATGTCCGGAAAATCACCAATTCTGTAATTTCGGTATTTTTCTACATGGTTTTCTCTTTTAGCTTTTAGTTGTTTTCTTAAGTCTTCGTCTCTGTTCTTTTTGGCAATTTGTTTTCTGGCAAAAAATTTACTCTGACTCTCTGCTTTGTCTTTTATAAACCTTCGTCGCAGTTTGAGCACCTCTTTTTCATCTGAATCTTTGTTTTTCGACTCTGTTTTGAACAAAAGACTCGATTTGGTGTCAATCAGAGCCGTATCGGTAAAAGTGTCTATGCTTGATTGAGTTAACCAATCGTATACCTATTAATTAAGATAAAATTTGATATTAATTATTAAAGAGGTAACAATAGTATTTTTATTTAAAAAAAATATACAAGATTTTTTTTAATTGAGTTTGAGGAAAAAAATCCTTTGGATATATAAATATCATTGCTATACTATATAATAACGCTATTTAAAATGGGAAAAACCTTTTGACGAATAATAAAAAATTTATGTAGAATAAAACAATATTTTTTTATAGAATATATACAATATAAATTCTATTAGTATAAAAAAATTATCCCATGAATTTAAGTCATTATAGTATTAAAAAAAATTAAATAGAATAAAACACATCTTATTTTACCTAAAAGACTCGACTCAAGATTTTTAACTTGCTCAGTAGACACTCGTTTATCGGATTCAGCAATTTCAAGCAATGTGAAATTTTAGTACAAAAATTAGAGTGCAAAAAGTAAAAACTTTATAATTTTTTTTCTAATTGTGCAAAAATGGTTCCGCAAAAAGTATAATATTGTACTAATTTGTACAAAAGAATTCCAAGCTCTGCAAAAACTCTGCAATTTTCTGTAAAATGCACACCATCAAAAATCCTTGATTTTACTGTGCAATAAATTGCAGAGTTTTTGCTTAATGTTATCTGAAATATGTGATCCAACTGCATTAAGACCCTGTAGAATTTTCCACATATCCTTTAGATATCCAAGAAAAGTTAAAAAGGAAGTACGCCTTTTGATGAATTATAAGTACTAAAAATAAAAAAATATGTATTTTTAAATCTTATCTTAATTTAAAGAATGTGTGCATTTATTAATATTTATCGAATGGATTACTTTATTTATACTCAATTTTCTCTATATCTAAAATTTTGTCATTTTAATTATTTTTTTTTAATATTATCTTTGACTTTTATTCGGTGAAAAATTATAAAAATCTTTAGTCGGATCAATTTTAGACAATTCTTTTTCTTTCTTAAATTCATTTTCAGAAAATAATATCAAAAATTACAAGCAATTCAGAATACAGCAGTCAGATCTATTCTTAAGTTAAAATATGATACTCCCTCCAACATCGGGCATCATGAGGCTTTTAATAAACTTAAATTACTAACAGTCTCGAATCGCCTTTTTGAATTGAATGAGGGATATGTTGGGACAGGACTGAGTCATTCTATTCCATTGGTTGTAAGACTGGTGAAGGAATATAAAGAAAGTTTCGAATAAAGATATATTGAATACCAAACTCCATTGTGTAATTGTTACCTTACTATTTCTTTTTTTTTCCTGAAACTTGAACTATGCAAACATGTGCCATATGCAACAATCTATTTCAATTTATGTCTTCTTAACTTTCACTTTTTTTTAGTTTGTTTACTTTATTTTGATATTTTTTTTATCTCATTTTATTAACTTTAATTTGATTTTATATTTTTTTTCAATTTATTCTGAAGGAGCTCTAGCTCGGTACAGAAAACAAATAAATAAAATAATAAAAAATAATAAGGTATTTGATTAAAGCTAAGTCTAAATTAAACAAAAATTTTCTTTAAAAATTATTTTAGAAAATTGATCCAGATCAGTGTTTTAGATCCAAGTAAAATCCATAAAAACAATCCGTTTTTTAGGGCAGTGACTTAAAATAGGAAAATTAAAGAAAGCCAAGTTAATTGAGCAAAAAAAAAGTGATAGTACTTATTAAAAAAGCAAAATATAAATAGCAATAAACTTTATTAAAATAGCACCAATTAAATTAGCAAATTTTTAGCTTGAAAAAAAAGTTTAAATAAAAAAAAATCTCTTCCTTGAAAAAAAATTTAATAGTCTAATATTGAAGATAAGTTATCATAAAATTTATTAAAGGTATTCAATGAATAAGTTTTCATCCAAAAGAATGTACTTTGGCTTACGTTTATATCGAATTCCAGTTTCTAATTTGACTATATTTTCTTCAGATTTTTTATGTCTAATAAGCATATTGCTAAATACATTTGGTCAGGCCTCCACGAAATATGAACTTTATGAAGGCAATATAGCCACTACTTCTTTAGACATCACAAGTTCAGAATTTTGATTTTTTTGGGCTATTTTTTGGCTATTTTTTTTGCTATTTTTAGCCTTAATTGCTATTTATATAAATTAATTATTTTTTTTTTTCTTTTTTGATCATGATAATTTATTGATTGCTATTTTAAAATAGTCTTTTAGATATAACCGGTAATTTAATTAATTCCAAATGACTGAATTTTTTCTTTTTATTCTTTACAGTTAAATTTTTTATTACATCACCAGAATTGGCATCAATTTGAATATTTGAAAAGTCCAAGAAGCACAACAACTAACCGTTTTCTAACTATTTTTGATAAAATCGAATAACTCAAACTTTTTTTTTTTTTCTCTATTGGTCAATTGACAATTTCAGTTTATAATTTAAAGTAAAAACTCAATTTTTATTTTTTCAACTTTTCAATATGTAAAAATTTCGTGAACACTTTCCTAACATGGGGCTGAAAAGAAGGCTATCGTCTTTCGGAACTGCCCAGGGTATCCACCCAAATTATTTAAAAAAAAAAAATTCTTTATAGTATAATTTTTTATTACATCACCAGAATTGGCATCAATTTGATTAAATAAATAATTTTAAAAAAAAAATTAAAAAAAAGTGACTGTACCTTTAAAGTTGGCTGAAATTGTAAAGTCTGTTGTGTAGCTCGAAGGTTGTGTCTAAGATCAACAGACTCTGTAAATGTATTGGTGACTGTTTCGGCAAATAAAGGTGTCATAATCTCGTGTCTACGCCTCCAATCGGCGCTTAGATTGTACTCACGAAAAATGCACTCGCTAAGCGGGTTCTCGTATATCAGCCTATTGTAATCAGGACTCTTGGAAGTTTTCTCTAGCAGCAAATTTGTGGAATAGCTCAAAAACTCGCGTTCTGTTTTGGGCGAGTAAAGCTTTTCGACTATGAGCAGCATGCGATCAATGGTGTTCGAAGGCATGTCGGCTTTTTCTGTCCAAAAATTTTGTGCCATCACTCGAATAGACGTGTCTTCGTCAATCAGTGCTTTTAGTAGATTTTCTTTGCTAAAGTTTAGAATTTGACTTGTCGAACCAATCTGGTTTACTTTAAATTGGTAGATCTCGTACAATGAGATCAATATGAGCACAAATTGATATCTACAAGACAAATGTGGGTGATGTATGAACTTTTCCAAATGTGGCATCAGCCGGTCTAGGTCTTCGTCTGTTTGCTTGTCCAAAGTTTCATGGATCATTTTGAGACAAATCAATTGAATTGGTGTATCACGATGGGTCAGCATGTCTATGAAATTTTTGCTCTTGAACAACGGGTCTTGAAGAACTCGAATTGAAGAAAGAATGGATTCGGCGCACATTTTTTTGAAATCGCCATAAAGCTGTGGCAAAAAGAACACTAATTTGGTCATGAATCTCTCCGAAATGGCTGCATAGTTCAGCTGAATCTTGTGTATGGATGTGATGAACAGTGATGTGTCTGCTTCGCGCAAAATTTCGAACAAATGTGAAACTGTATTCTCGAAGTATTCTTTGTCATGTGAGTCGAAGCGCTTAAGCAGCATGCCCACAACTTCGGCAGCTGGCGCATGTATCAGCTTGGATGGTTCTTTGATGCAATTGATTAGAGATTTGAAAAAATCCAGTCTAGAAATGTCCATTGGATATTCATAGTTTTCGATTCCATTTGACAAAACAACTCCGAACAGCTGAATGCCGGTGGACAATTTGCGGTGGTCGTTGCTGGTAAGAAAGTTGTTGATTAGCTCAACTGGTACTTGGATCATGTCGCGCCAACATTCGGTCATTGTTTTGATCAGTTCGATGTTATTTTTTAAGACAGCTCTGTTCTCATGGTAGCATCGTTTGATCAAAAGTGTAAAAAGTCTGTTTATTAGTTTGGCCTCGGATTGATCGGGCTTTTGAATTGAGCCCCACGAAAGAAGCATGACCATGAGATCGAGAGTGAAGCAGTCCATTTGTGCCAAGTCTCGGCAAAGACTTGAATTGACCAAGAACCCTATCAAAGCTGAATACCAAAATTTACAATAGGGCTTAAATATGCTCTCTGTGTTGGCGATGGCTCGGATCAAAAAAAGCTTTATGTTCTCATGAGTGTACACATCAAGAATTTTTTTGTGCACAAATGTCATCCATGGCGGCATTTCGCTGGGCAATTGACCATTGTCGTAAATTGGAGTTATTTTGTTGACCACTAAAGACTGGAACAGGCTGATCAAGTTGTCCATTGATTCATGCTGATTTAGCTCATCCAGTTCTATCTCAACGCTTTGTTCCTGGGAGTTTAACTCGTCATCTGTGTATGAGCGTCTAAAACTTGGAGCTCTTGTCACACTGGACTGCGAATTGTATGCTTGGTTGTAGGAAGAGTGCACTGAAAAGTCGAATACGCTCAGCTCTTCACTTAGACTGCTAGAGTATAAATTTTGGGTGCTCAAAGAAGATGTCGAGTGCATTGTGCTGATATAGTTGGCACTGCGGGAATTGGTGTCCGCTTTTATAACCTTGAATTCATCTCGGATCGAAATGAATTTTGTTTTTCTTTGGGTAAAATTTTCCATCTCTACGCAGAAATTGTAAGATTTGATCTTGTCAATCAAAGGCTCAAACACAAATTCATTCTTGCTCGGATCATCTTTGAACAAAAATGCCAGATAGAGTTTGGGCTCAGTTTGAGTTCGAATGAACAGTGAAATTAGGCAGTTGTATGCAGAACAGTGCAAAATTCGCTCAAGGTCTTTGTTGGCTTCTATTTTTGCCGACTCTTGTCCAGTATTAAAATTCACATATTCATTCATGTGTTTTCGCGATTTGCGTAGCACTTCTTTGGTTAACTCTTTGCCATCTTTTACACAACCTTTTTTTTTACAAAATAAATTTTTTAAATAAATAAATAAATAAATTTTTTTTTCACAAAATAAATTAAATAATTTTCAAAAATATCAAAGGAATATTTTTTAATATAATAATTTTTTTTTACAGTGCTGATATGATATTCTGAATTTACCTTTTTTACGTAAAATTTGGTATTCTTTTTATTTATATTCTGTTCAAGAGACTTAATTTTAACATTAGTGTTTGATTGATAATTGAGATACATACAATCAAAAATATAAGAAGCAAGTTTATTAGATTTTAGATTTTTGATTAACGAGAGTTTAGAAAAAATATAAAGTTGTTTGAAATTGAAAATTTTCAAGATCTTAAGAATATTTGACATATGAAAGCTATAGTTCAAACCTAACATGGTTCGTATAGAGTTTTTTTGGGAATTTTTTAAGTATTTTTTAGTTTTCACTTTTAATGTTGAGATACCTAGCCCATAGATAAACTTAGATAGACAATATGTCTTGTAGATAAAGGATTTGAGATCTGAACTTAAAGAATTCTGTTCCATACCTAGGTAGGAAATAGAAAAAAAAAATTTTTGAACTTTTTTGAATTTATCCGTAGCTGTAATATCAAAGTCAAGATTAGAATTGAGTGTAACTCCAAGGTAGTTTAGCTAATCTACCTTATTCAATTTTTGATTACCGATGGAAAAACTCTGTGTTGAAGAGTTGAGGACCGATTCAACTATGTTGGATTTAAAAGGGTTAACCTTAAGTCCCAATTTTGACCCAAAGTCTGAACAAATATTTAGTAAAGACTGTAAATGAGAGTCACTTATTAGAATTATGTCATCAGCATAAACAATAATACTTACATTTAACCTATTGTATATTGCTCCAATATTTTTACTTAAACATTCATTAATTTGATCATCAATGAATATATTTAGCAAGAATAAAACAGCGTAAAAAAATGTATTTTAATCAGTGATTAAAAGACATTTTTTTTCTGAAGTCAAATTGATTGTTACTTATCTTAAGAGTTATCTTATTTTTAGTCTGTAGAATTTAACAGAATAAGTTTTTCAAAGATTTGTGCAAAACAATTAGAGATTGAAATGGGGCGAATATTATTTATATTTTACTACATTACAAATTTAAAGCTAAATAAATATCTCGAAAATTATTTTTTATAATCCTTATTTATTCTCTATCTAAAAAGTTTAAAAAGCATTTCTGAAATAAAATGGTTTCATAGAGTAAAAGGTCCCAAGCCAAAAAAATAATTTAACACCTGTTTGACAAAATTTAATTTTTGAGCCATGAACTGCAAGGGAATTTATTCTAGAAAATGACACAAATTGATCTGAAATGTCGAAAGTTGGTGAGAAGATTTCTTTTAAAATGTTTAAATATCATTTCAAACATTGTTTATTTAAAATTGGTGATTTTTAAGAAAATTTTTAATTTTTTTCAGAGTTGTTTAAAAGTCACAAGTTCCAAGTCAAGTCTAAATTCAGACTTTTTTTTTTAATTTTCATTCAAGAGTCCAAGTCCAGTCTTTTAAATTTTGAATACTGAAGAAGAAATTTATGCTAAAATTGCAACAAAATTCTGATATATGGCAAATCTATTGCATTAGACAATCTAAGAGTATATAAATTTTTTGATATGAAGCCTGATCTAGCAAATTAAAAAAAAAATTCTGGACTTGGACTTTTATTTTAATTACTTGGACTTTATTTGGAACTTTTAAACAACTCTGATTTTTATAATATTTTACTTTATGTGTAAATGTTTTTGAATTTTTATTTTTTTTTTTTAACTTAATCCGAAGAAGCTTTAATTTATAAAAAAAGATTAAAAAATCAAAAATAAATCAGAAGTAAAAATTGGTTATTAATAAATTCAGAAAACGTAGTTTTTGACTATTTATTCGATTCTATAAAAGATGTCAGCATTTTTTGTGAATTTATCACGACTTTTCCTTATTTTTTTAATAAATTTCCTAATGCTAATTCTAGTTAACTTTCCGCTGATTTTAATAAAGATTTTGCTAATTTATTAAAAACATTGCTATTTTAATAAAGACTACATTTTAATAAAAAAATATAACTAAATAAACTTTAAAATTTATTATTTTATGCAGTTTTGCTAAAATTATTTAATTATTTTAAGTATTTAATAGAATTATTGTACCTGTAACCATTTTTTACTTTTAATATTATTTTTATTTTATTAAATTTTAATTGAGATGGACTTTTAATCAATTTAGATAAGTTTTTATTAATAAAAGTGGTATCGAAAAAATTACCGCCTTTATTTAATAGAAAAATAAAAAAACTTAGATGCATTCTAAAATACTGAGTAATCTCAAAAAATTAAAAAAAATTAAAACAACGATTGAAAAAATTATTAGACTCAATATTAAAAACAAAAAGAAAATCTTACCAAATTTAATAGTTTCATAGGCCATACAAATCTTGGCATTGGTAAAAAAAATCTCGTCTTTGTGCAACCTCTTGTAGGCCAACTCGATCAATTGGAACACACATTTTTTATTCAAACACATCATTTCAAAAGCTGGCTCATTCAAATTCCAATTTAGAACTTCGATCAGACTGACAATATTTGCACTCATAAAATCGATGAATACCGGTTTATCACAATTTTTCAAAAAGATAAATATAACTTTTTCAAAGAGCAAAAATTTTCGCTCATCATCCGAACTTTGAAAATTGGACCAATTTTGCTTTACTATTTCCATTTGCTTTTCTGAGCTCAATCTTTTAATAAACCTTTCTAAAGACTCTCTAAATTGATTTTCACATAGATGCTCTTTTTCACGGCACACAACTCCGATCAAAAGAGACAACATGTCCAAGTTTTGACTAAGTTCCAGACAGACCAGCAGTTTGTGAACAACATTTAGATAATCTTTATAAATGTCGTCCGATTTGGCCAAATCTTGACTTCGCAGTGGCAACTGAGACATAAACTGTGACAACGATACCTTAAACTTTGGAGAATTGGTAAAAAAATGCAGCAAATCTAACACTTTGGCTTTAAAATTTAGCATAGATTTTTCATCTGTCAAAAATTCAAAATACATTTGAAAAACTTTTTCATTTTTTGGCTGAGGCGACTCGATCATCAAACACTTAGTTAGCAGACTGATCATGAGAATTTTAAATTGGGACTCAAATGACCAATATGGCTCGAACTTTGGCCAGCTTTCAAACACCTTCAAGATTAACTTTTGACCATTGGTCTTACGCAAATGCTTGTCCATTGCTATAAATTCCACAAAATTAATCAAAAACTGGAGAATTTTTGAAAATTTTGAACTCAATTTTGAGAATAAAAAATCCAAAATGTCACTGTAAAAATTGAGGCATTGGGTGAAAATTTCCGCTCTAAAATAAGAAAGAGTGACATTGGCACTTTGTTCCTCGAGGTAATTCTGGAGAATTTTGGTCAAAAAATTTCGGTTTATACTCAAACAAAGACTGAACAATTTTCTCTTGGCCTCGGTGGTAGTCTGACTTTCAGTTTCTTCTTGGCTTAAATCAAACACAAACTTGGACATGTCTGTTGTTATTTTGAATATTTTAAAATCGCTCAGGATCTCATAGCCAGCGATTGTTTGACTTAAATTGATCCAGTCGATGTCTTTTAGGACCAAAAAGTCCAAATTAAGCTCTCTGCTGTCCAAAATTATTTGTTGACACTGTTGGCGAAATTTGTTCTGTTTGTCGGTTGGCAAATTTTGGATAACTAGTTTGTAAAATTGGCGAATTTTTGGACTCAAATTGGAAAATATTTCCAAATTTTTGAGACTAAAGCCCAGACTGGTCGGGTTCAAAGTCATGTTGATCACAAGACCAAAAAAATTACTGTTCCAAAGACTCATTGGTATCACATCTAGACTTTCTTTTGAATAATTGGCAAATATTGTCTCCAAAAAATCCATCAATCGAATCATTACTGTACACTTGAGTCCATTGTATTCGTCAATTTCATTCGGAGAGAACAGAATGTGAGCTTCAGTGTAGTTGTGTGACAAAAAATTTTGCAGACTAAATGATGCAACTTTGTCCAAAAAAATCTCAACACTTGACCAAATGCAACTTTTTTTAGTCGAAAAAAGACTCTTTGGATTCAGCAATCGCTGTCCAAATATCCAAGTGTAGCAGTCAAGAGGTGCATTGAGCAATTTAAGCCATGTTACAAGCAGACCAAATTGGAATTTGGGTCCAGTCAAGTCCAGAAATGATTGGTAAGTGGACAAAGAAGTTTTTAAAATTTCTTTGCCCAGAGTTGAGCCCTCAAAACGAGCTAAAAAATACATTTCTGACTCATTCACAAGTCTGATGTTAAAATAGTCTTTGATATCTTTGACGCCTGATATGTTTGGTGCCAATTTGTGGCTAAGCTCCATTGCTTTGTGTCTGCACTCTGTCTCGATCCTTCCGCACTGCCTCATAAGCCATCTGACAGCCACTTCCAGCACCGGTTCGGACCAGCCCGGCGGTTTCACTCGTTTCGGGTCGATTTGGTTCAAAATGTCCGACTTGAACTTGATTATTCTCTCGACATGGTCCAGGCCTAGCTTACACTGTTCCTGGGTGCCGAACATTTTGTCATCATTTTCGCTCATGGCAAGACTCTCGATTAGATAGAACAAAATTTCAAATATGTGCCGATTGACTATTGACTCTTCCTCGCGAAAAATGGTGTACACTGAATTCCAGGCCAAGCAGGCGCCAAGTCTTTTGTTGGCGTTCGGATGTGTCAAAAAATTAAAAATTCTCTTCAAAATTGACTTGGCATTTACTGGTGTAGGAGCTGAATTTTCTTGTTTGGACAATGGCGTATGTTTGATGGACCATTTTAGAAATTCTTTCAAACAATTGACACTAAAGTCTCTCAAGGCAGCATTTTTTTCATCCACCAAACTTTCCATTATGCAGCCCAGAAGCTGAATTGTGTCCGATGATTCGTACTTTCGATTGCCTGTGAACCAATGTATCATTTGCATTACCAATGGTTGGAAAAGATTTCTAACAAAATGGTCCGTGTCACAGCTCAGGCCAAACAAACAAGGATACAGTCGATGGTATATTTTGGTCATCTGATACGACTGGGAGTAGCCTTCGGGCTCGGACACACTTTTTCCAATCGTGTAAATCACCAATGCATGCAGAAGTTCACACGCGTTTATTTTGGTCTGACGACTGGGGCTATTCTGCGCCAAATGAATGACCCGAGGCAGAAATCTGTCAAAATAAATGGTAGGCTTTATGTCTGTGAAGGGCACGTAAAATTTGAGGTGCTGCACCGTGTCCCAGGAGGTTATGTCCTCGTTGTCGATCAGATGAACCGAGTGGCTCATGTCTGCCGACAGCTGACCCAGGATTTTCAGTATTTTAAGCTGTATTTGTTCGTACACATCAAAGTTGAGGCTACTTTTGTCAAAGAGTTTAACTGGTAATTTTTTTCTGCCTTTGCCTTTGTGGCTTAAATTTAGCAGGATGACTTTTTCGTCCGAATCAAGATCACTTTTGTTCGAGCTTGCTTGAAGATAGTTCTCGAATTTGGTCAAAATTGAGGGAAAATAGGGTTTTATGAGTTGAGTGGGAATATTTTTTAGCCAATACTCCAAGGAGTTAAGTGCATCTTCGGCCAATTTTAAATAATTTACGCCAAGATCTAACGCTTGGTTCAAACAGTGGAAAGAATGGTCCATGCTGATTATTACGAATTCTTTTGGTAGAGATAAAAAAAATTCCAAACAAGATACCAAAAGTTCGTCTTTGAACTGCTTCATGCGGATGGAGACTTCCAGAAGATACTTTTTGAACAAGTGAAAACAATTGACTCTCTCGTATTCGGAAATGGTCGAAGAATACATTGAAGAATCTGGATCATCACAATCTTCTATTAGCATTACATCGGAATCGCTTGAAGTGTTCAAATTTGTTTGAATTGAATCAATTTTCTAGTTTAAAAATATAAAATTAATTAGTAAAAGCTAACAAAAATAAATTACAATTTTTTTTTATTAACTATTATTATTTTAACTAAATAAAAAATCTGATAAAAAGTATTAGAAAAAATTTATTGGCAAATGAATTTGTTTAACCATTTCAATTGGAATTTATACTCAAATAATTAAAATTTGTTTATACTACAAAGAATTTTTTTTATTCGTTAAAATCTTTTTCCCATTTCAATTCTAGTGAAACATCGGTATATCGAATTAACAAGTTTTTTTTTTCCTACAGATTCAATTTTTTACTTGCTATTTTAAACTATAAA
>QEOQ01000207.1:767230-780668 GCA_010279815.1 Brachionus plicatilis
ATACAACGAATATTCAAAAATTAAATTGAATATTTTAAACTCTAAATATTGGCTTTTTAATTAAAAATTTAAAATTTACATTAAAATATCCGATTTTGACTGCCATTTTCATAATCAAAGTTGCTAGTTTATAAAAGCCGCTTATAAGACAATGACTAGTTGAGAGCAAAATGATTTCTTTCGACAGCTTAAAAAGCCATTTTTCGAATAAATCAAAATTCTTATTCATCAATAGTTCTCTTTAAAAAAATAAAATTCTAATTAAATATTTTTTAAAATTTAATTTACCTTGTAAAATCGACCAAATTAATGAAAATTTCAAAATCTCTCGGCTTTTGAGGTTTCAGGCCAATTATGGGATCAGACGAAACACCCAAATCACTTTGATTCTTGTCCACATTTTCTTGCTCACCACCATTCACTTCACTACCATCATTCTTGACAGCTGCTAGATCCAATTTATTCATTATCTTAATAATTGATTCTATATATTCATTGAATATAATCTCAACAATCTTTTTTTTGTCATCTAAATTATCTGATTTCAGATCAGAAAATTCCTGTAAGCCCAAAAAATTCGACCATAACATGACATAATCAAGACTTGTGGTAACTATGATACTACTCATTGGCTCATTGGTCTCATCGCTGGTATCTTCTTGGTTAACTGAATACAATGTTTTGTAGGAAAAAATTCTGATCAACGAGTGGTAAATTATTCGAGATATGAACTCGTCAGAAAAATTGGTCCGCTGAATGGCCAAAAATAAAGCAGCAATGGCCAAGCTGATTTGGTTGTTGTATCGCTTAACCAATTTTGGATAGCAATCGATGGCCAAAATTACCAATTTTTCCATTGTATTCAAACTACCCTCGGAAAAAGAATCTATTTGTGAACAAACGCATGAGAGTGACTCAATGAATGATGAAAGTTGGAAAATTTTTTCATCATATATTTCATTATGTTGTGCCGAATCAGCACTTAAAAAATTTCTATCACATATATCGATAATTATGTTCAGCATTAGCTTCATATCTTTGGTATCCATCAGTTCTCGACAAGGCTTTAAGAAAAATTTTAATTCAAAAATTTTATTTTTCAATTCTACTAAATACTCCAGCAAAAGCACCATAGCCTTTGATTGAAATGACCATTTCTTTTAAATCCTTGTTTCCATCAGTCAAATTTTTATAAAATTTTTGAATAAAATATTTGAAAATCAAACGACATTTGTCTGTTTCTGTGTTGCTTTTTACCCTAATCATTTCTGCTAGACTTTTGTAATAAGAATCCAAGGCCAAATAGGCCAATTTTTTCATATCATAATTTTTATGCTCTGACCACTGGGAAATGCGGTCAAAAATTTCCTTGTAATCTGAATAGATTAGTTCATCGAATTGCCTGCAATGTTTTATAAGGATATTTAGAGCAGACTTAGGCACAGCATAGCGACTTAAGTCTTCGGAACTGCTCAACAGTGAAAGTTTGATGAAATTAAATACTGCTCGTAAATGATCTGAAGTTTCACTGACAGAAAAATTGTTAAGATAGCTATTTAAGCCATCCAAAGCCCCAGCTATCAAACTCAGGTCCGATTTGCGGAATTTGGCATTTATCTTTAAAAAGATTTCAATTTAAAAAAAGAAAAAATAATTTAAATTTTCAAATACTTCATTTTTAAGAGTAGTTAAAAAAAGTTCTAAGCATTTGTTTGACTTGGACGAAATCACTTCCGGATGGTACCAACAAATTCTACCCAATATTGAAAGAATATTTGCTTTAACTAACAGAAAAAATTTTCTTATTAAAAGATTTTTATTTGAGAATATTACTTGAAGAAGAAAGCTTTGATTGATTTGCCAAGGATAGAAAGTAGTCATCAGCAAGCTTTGGTATGTTCATTTTGGCCGTAATTTCGTATTCTCCTTTGGTCAATTCTAAAATCTAGAAAAAAAAATTAATATTTATTCATCTCGGGCCTATACTAACTTTTGATATAATAGAAAATGTAGCACATCTGACATCTGAATATTTGTCTGAGCTGAACAAAAGTATGCAAGTATCTTTTATATCAGGTGAGTATGGCAAAATTTTTTTCTCTGCTGAAGTGATAAATTTTTCCAAAAATTGTAACAGATCAACTTTGCATCCTCGAAACTGACCAAAAAAAATTTGAAAATAATTTTTTTTTTAGATTTTTCAATACCTCATCTCTAGTGATTGTTTTCCGCAAAAAGGTGAGTAAATTTTTTTCACGTTTAAAGAACAAAGACAAACAAAACGTTATTGTCTGAGGGTTTAAATTTTCTCCACACAAATAAACAATATCAAGGACAATGGACTTGGCAGCATCCACATTTGAATTGCTCAATGAATCAAACAAATTTTGGATATGCTTTTCCAAATCGTTCATTTTTATTACCAACCATAAAAAAAAAGTTATAATTTAAAATTTAAATCACTAGATGTACTTGAAATTTTTAATTCACGAATTAAAAATAATTCATCAAAAAAACTTAACTTTTTTCTGTAAATTAGAGAAAAAAAGTTTAATTTTTTGACTGAGTATTGATGTCTTACATTCATTTTAAGACTGTTTACAATTTAAATTATGACAAAATAACCTTTGACGGCTCGAGTCTCAGTGTCGGGGAGTTAAAAAAGCTAATCACGGATAAGGCCAAATTTGTCAAAAACAAAAAAGTTGACTTTGAATTAGAACTGTCCAATGCGGACACTAAAGAAGGTATTTTTTTACTGAAATAAAAAATTAATAAAAAAAAAAATTGAACCTAAGTTTATACAAATGACGCGGAAGCGATTTTTAAGAATACCAGAATTCTGGTCAAGCGAATAGTCAAGGATTCCGCAGCTCCATTAAGAGCAAAGTAAATTTAACTTAAAGAAATTAAAAAAAATTCCCTCAACTTTTTTAGAGAAAAACCTCCGGATAACCCAGAACCATCTCCCGTTCATAATCTCTCCAAAAATGTCTACGATTCTCTAGCCCCACTGAATTTACCTTCACAGCCTCTAGTTTATGTAAATGACAAGTCCGAATCTCAGTCGGATGAACAGGCAAAACTTGAGTCAATTTTAAAAAATTCAATGAGCAAAACATTATCAGAAACATCAATACAGACATGTCGTTTTTTAGGAATGAAGCCATTTTTGAAGCCACCAAATCCAACTCGTTCAATTCCACCAGGCTATATTTGTATGATATGCCGCAAGCCCGGTCATTTAAAACAATTTTGTCCCGAGGCAGCCAATTTGCCTAAGTCTGAAGTCCGACCAAAATTTCCCAGTGGAATTCCCAAGACTACTCTTCGACCAGCTAAGGCTGGCGAAAAATTTGCAATGTTTGGTCCAGAGGGCTATGTGGTTCCTGAGATCGAAAAAGAAGCATCAAAAATAGTAAAAAAAGAAAAATTACTTTTCCAAGATGAAGAAGAAGAAAAAAAGGACACCAAAACCCATGAGGAAATTCCGAAAGAACTGAAATGTCCTCTAGGAAATCATTTAATCAAAGAAGCAGTTTTAGTTCCATGCTGCGGTCACTTTATTTGCTGTAATGAATGCATCCGTAATCGAATTTCCAATGAAGAATTAATCGAATGTCCGAATGGTTCGTGTGACCAAGAAATTGACTCTTTTGCCGGTATTACTCCATATCATGAGATGCGCCGGAAATGCACCGAGTTTATCAAGTCTAAAAAATGTGTCAATGAAAAAAAAGACTTAAAGTTAGAAGAGAAAAAAGTCTGTGAAAAAAGCCAACTGATTCCAAATCAACCTAGTTACCAGACTAGTCAAAAAATCACTCGACCCATTCAGCACTCGTTAAGTGAGTCAATCATCCGCAATAATGTTTACAGCAATCAATATTTTTGTCCACAAGTAGCTTATTATGAAAATTTCATAGCAAGCCAAAATGGTTATAGCCAAAATTATGGTCATTTTACAAACCATTACGATTTTTATGGCTATCAGCAGCAGGGTTATGGTTATGATAAATTTTTTGCCAAAAAAGAGCAAAATGAAAATTTGGACCAGACTTTGGAAATAATGACCGAAAAAGAATTCAACCAATATAAGGAAAAATTGCTTAATGATGTCAATAATCGAAGGCAAATGGACACACGAGAGGATAATGAGTCTAGGTTTAAGAAAAATAGATATAAGAAGTCTAGGTCTAGGTCTAGATCCAAGAAGAATAAAAAAAAGAATAAAAGCCGATCGAGATCAAGGGAAAGAAAGAAGTCGAGAAGTTATTCCCGTTCCGCTTCAAGAACAAGGTCTAAAAAACCTAAAAAAAAATCTTTGAGGAAAAAATCTTCATCGCGGAATCGCACCAAAAGTAGATCAGTCAGTCCTCCAAGACACAAAGATGAAAACAAAAATTATAAACTAAATGATCGGGATAAAAGAGAAACTCGAGGAACAAGTACTCGTAAGGTGCTGAGATCGCTATCACGATCGCCTTCTAGGTATCACCGTGATAGAGTAAGGCATAAATATAAATAATGTTTATAAATAAAGAAATTGTATTTATTCTATGTATATGTAATTAAATTTGATTCATTTTTTTATTGTAGATTTTTTTTCAATTATTAGATTGTTTAATTTAAATATTTTTTTATTGTAAAATTATTCTAATTAAAGTAAAAATTTTTTTTTTTGCTAAAATTTAATAAAATTTAATAAAAAGTTTTTTTTTTAGTTCAAATTTACCAAATCAAGATCTTTAACTTAATTGTTGTTTTAATAATTAGAAAATTAAATTTCTAACATTGCACTGTGTTTCATTTATTTGTCAATATTTCATTTTCTATAAGTTTTTTTTTAATATCATTTTTAATCTGCCATCAGTCTTACTAAGTCTTTGATTCCATCAATACTAAAAATTAAATCTTTGTTATCAACGAAAGCATGCAAAACTTATATTAACGAAATTAAAATTACATAAATTAAATATTAAATTAAATTCAGATAAAATTGATGATGTTTCAATTAATAGAAAATAAAAAAATGATATAATAAAAACATAGTGATAAATTTTCAATTAAATATATAAAAATTATTCTAGAATGAATTTTGGTATTTTATTTTTTTATTTGTTTATCTGTGCCGATCTAAAGCTCATTCAGATGAATGCTGACAACGTTTATAAAAAGTAAAAAAAACACGTGAAACTAATTTATATAAATTTAAATTTGAATTTTTTGTTGATTTTTGTACGAATTTAAATTTTTTTTGTTTATTCAATAATTGAGGAAGTTTATGAGAAATTATTTTTGTTTAGTTCTATACAAAAAAAAACAATATAAAAAAACAAAGTGCTTAAATTTTTGAATTTTTAATTAATTTTTAGATAAAAAAACTTTTTTACTATTTTTTATCCTTCATGATTAAAAATTATTTAATTTAATGTAATTTTTGAACATGATCATTTAAATTTAATCATTAACTTCAATTCGAAGAAACTAATATTTCCAAATCGAATTTCTTAAAGTTCTGAAAACAATCAATTGATTATTATTTTTATTCTAAATCCTAAATTTGACAACGTTTTTACTTTTAGTACTAAAAGTAAAAACGCGATAATTGTGCAAAAATGGTTCTACAAATGCTCTAAAGTGAAAAGTAGAAATTAAAGTAATTAAACATAAATTTTATATTGTAAAATTAATAAATTTCTAAAAAAATTAATTAAAAATTTTACGTAAAATTATCTTGATTTCCACTCTTTATAATCTAATCGTAAAAGGGCGGGTTGCAAACTAATTTAATCAATAATAAATGTTTTTTCACAGTTAATGTTATATTTTACTTACGGACAAATTAATTCATGTTTTAAAAGTGTAAAAAAGTATAAAATGGGTATTAAACAGTACAAAATGTTGATTTAAAAGTTAACTAAACCAGGCTAACAGGTTAACAAACTAAAGTTAACTAATTTTAAAAAATAAAAGTTATAAGATAAAAAAAATTGAGTAGATGACATGAATTGTTGGGCGAAACTTAAAAAAGTGATATGGCGATTGCCTATTTTTATTAAGTGCCGCCCGTTCTTTAACTAAATCAAGATTTACAAAAAAAATATTTTGTTGAGTTTTATTTAATTAGAAATGTCTCAGGTTTTATTTTAGTATTTTTGAACTATAAATTAACAAAACAAAACGAATGTTTTTATTTAAATTTTTAAAGACAAATCAGTAGGTTTTTACAATGGCTAGATAATGAAATAAAACAATCTATATTCAAAAGTATAACTAATTTTGCCTGCTCTTACAAAAAAAAATAAAAATACTTTATTGTGTAATTATTCTAGGTTTTAAATTTAGCTCGTCTACATTGACCCAGCACAAAATAGTTACAAAAAAATCCAAAATAAGAAAGTTTAAGATAAATAAAAGTGCATCATATTTAATTTGAATAAATAAATTTTTTAATTAAAATTTAAACTTTTCATTCCAATAAATCGAATTAATGTCCCCTTGTATTTTATAAATGTCTCATATACATTTTAAATCTGTATACAACATTAACTATGACAAAGTCACCTTCGACAGTTCAAGTTTAACTCTTCGGGAGCTAAAAAATTTGATTGCTGAGAAAAGCAAATTATCAAAAAAGCTAGATTTTGATTTGGAAATATCAAATGCCCAGACTAATCAAGGTATTAAATCACCATTTTTTTATATTTAATTAAAACAATTAAAATTATAAATATTTAGTCTACCAAGAAAACGATGTTATCTTAAAAAATACAAGAGTCATTGTAAAACGTGTGATAAAAAACTCAACCACACCACTTAGACAAAAGTGATTTCATTTTTTTATTAAAATAAATATTGAAAAAAAATCTCTTTTTTCCTTAAATAGATCTCCAAAACCAAGTTCTTCTTTGCTAACAAGTCAGTCTGGTTTAAATTTACCAAATTTAGCCTCAGACAGATTATCAGCAAAAAGCAAATCGGTAAGTCCAAGCCCAAGTTCGACCAATCTGAAAGAATCCGCAAATGTATCCAGTGATAAAACAGTTTATGACTCTTTAGCTCCGTTAAGTATAGCTGCCAAACCACTGGTTTACATCGAAGGCTTGGATAAACAGACACCAGAGGGTGATGTTCGCATGGACGAAAAAGCAAAATTGGAATCAATTTTAGCAAGTTCAATGACCAAGTCGCCAATATCTGAAACTCGGATGCAAGGTTTTGCTAAATCATGGCAAAAACAGGCCAGTCCAATAAATAGACCAATTCCTCCGGGCTACGTGTGTGTAATATGCCGTAAGCCCGGTCACTTAAAACAATTTTGTCCCGATGCCGCCAATTTGCCCAAGCCTGAAGAGCGACCTAAATATCCCAGCGGAATTCCGCGGACAAATCTGCGGCCTGCACAACCGGGAGAAAAATTTGCCATGCTTGGTCCAGAAGGCTACGTGGTCACAGAAATTGACAAAGAAGCGGCAAAAGTGGTGAAAAAAGACCGATTTTTGTTCGAAGATGAAGAAATAAACTCGGAAAAAATAGAAATAGAGACAAAAATTGAAGAAATACCCAAAGAGCTTAAGTGTCCTTTCGGAGATCATTTGCTTAAGGACGCAGTTCTTGTGCCATGCTGTGGTCACTTTATTTGCTGTGATGAATGCATTAGACAAAAAATAATCAGTGAAGAAACGATTATTTGTCCAAACAAAGAATGCGACCAAGAAATAGGACCCATGGTCTCCATAACTCCGGATCATGAAACCCGTAAAAAAGTCCAAGACTATTTGTCCAAATTGAAAAGAAAAAAACTTGCGACCCAAACCGAGGCCAAGACAGACGTTTTTTTTGACATGATTATGAGTGAAGTAAATGGCAAAGAAGAGGACTTGGAAAAATCTGAGCCCATATCTCCATTACAAGATAGTAATATATCTAGCTCTGAATTATTGTCACAACAACTAATAGCTGCTTCGGCAGAGTATCAACAAATGTCACCAGTGCCTTTACCATCTCCACCAATAACTCCCACAGTAGATCTTAGCCAAGTGCGGGCTCAGTCACATGCTTATTCGAGCCATCAATACAGGGCTAGATTTTTGGGACAAAAAACTTACTCTGGACAGCCCTTTTCTCACGGAACCCAAGGATTTTATCCTCATATGCCTAGGGGAAGTTTTTACGGTCAGTTAAGACCGAGATTTATGCGACCAGCTGTCAATATGTATCCACAGATGCCATTTTATCCCACAATTGAGCCAAACTACCAAAATGTAATGAGTGAAAGTCAGTTTTATGAATATCAAGAAAGCTTGAAAAAAGAGAAGGAACATGAAAGTAGGGTTGAGAAAAAAGAAGAAAAGCATCGGAGATCGAGAAGCAGGGAACGATTTAAGCGTTCGCGCTCCAGGAGTAGATCCAGGCATAGAAGCAGTCATAAACCGAGACACAGAAGCAAAAGTAGATCTAGAACGAGGCACAGAAGTGGTTCGAGATCGAGAAGGAAGTACAGGAGGTCTAGATCGAAACAGAGTGAACGAAAATATAAAAAAAAATCGCCAAGTAGATCTAGCTCAAGGAAAAGGAAGCACGGTCGATCTAAAAGTAAAGAGAGAAAAAAAAACAAAACTCGTTCAAGATCTATTAGTTTGCCGAATGAAAGCAACAAACGTCATAAGTCCTCTAAGAAAAAAGAGAAATAGATTGATTTTTTTTTAGTTTATTTTTTTGAATGTATAATTGTTTTTTTCCGTAATTTTTGAAAATAAATTAATTTGAAAAATGATTGTTATAAAAAAATTTAGCTCGTGATTTTTCCAATTTTTTGATTCGTGTTGGAATAGTCCAAAGCATCCAATTATATTTATAAATTCTGAAACTGCAAAAAATTTATGAAAAAATTTTAACTTTTACCTTTTTAATTTAATTTATTATCCAAAAAAACAGTAAAAAAATCACTCATTATCCCTAAAAATTTTTTTTTAATTTTATTTCTTTATTAATAAATCATTAGACAGTTTTAGAGGATGTTGTTTTTATCTTTTGAATACATTAGTATCCCTCCGATTACATCAGTGTTGTTTTCACTACACTGCTGTATAGTTTAAGTTTTGTTTTCTTGCTGAATCTGTATGATTTCCAGAGAGGCACTCTTTGCTTTGGCAAGTCTATTTTTAATGTCTCTGTGTGTTCCCAAAGCTGTACTGATAGTGCTTCCTAAGTATGTGAATTCACTTACACACTCGATTTGAGTACCATCGATGTCACCATTCATATAACTATTTCATATAACATATTCATATAACTTTCGTTTTGGCCCATTAATTTCGAGTCCAGTTGGTTTAGAGTTGCTGGCTAAATCTTGCGTCTTCATAAGCACATGTGCATCTGTATTAGATATTAGCACCAGATCATCAGCAAAGTCTAAGTCTTCAAACTTTGCTGTTAATCCCCATTGAATACCTCTCGCACTTACAGTTGTTTTCTTCATGACATAGTCAATCAGTATTAGGAATAGTGTCGGAGAGAGAACGCACCCTTGTCTGACTCCTGTACACACTTTGAAGCTCTCATATTGTCCTTTTTGCAGAATCACGCTACACTCGAATTTCTCGTAGAAGAGTTTTATCAAGTTAACTATATTCTGTGGAAGGCCACAGGATCTTAATATGGCCCATAAGGTTTCTCTGTATATGCTATCAAAGGCTTTCTTGAAATCAATGAAGTTAAGATATAGGGGGCTTTTTCATTCCAGACTTTGTTCTATGAAGTGTAAATATCTGGTCTATGCATCCTCTACCTCGTCTAAATCCTGCTTGTTCTTCTTTAAGTATAACATCCAAGGAGTTCCTGATTCTTTCAAGAATTATGCTGCAGAACGCCTTGCTTGCTAGTGGTAGCAGTGTTTTTCCTCGCCAATTGTCATTAATCATTTTGTTACTTTACTTAGGGAGCTTGACTATTAGGCTTTATGATCAGTCCCCTGGTATGATTCTTGTCGCCATATCTTGCTGAAGAGGTCTTGCAATATCCCTATATCACATTTATTATTCATATAAAAATTTTTTTAAGGCAAGCAGATTTAATAATTTACGATAATTTACGTAAAAAATAGTAAATTTACCAAATTTTACGTAAATTTATGTAAAAAAAAAAAAATGTCCAAAAAATTGAAATGAAAATGAACGCCAAAAGTGCAATTTCATTTCATTTGAAGTGCCAAATTATTTAAATTTTTTGGACATTTTTTTTTTACATAAATTTACGTAAAATGTTCGAAATTTACCAAATTTTACGTAAAATCTGATAAATTTACGTAAATTTACTATTTTCTACGTAAATTATGGTAAATTACTAAATCCGGAACACCACTGTAATATTTCATTTTATTTAATTATCGATTCATTAAAATCAAATTTTATTAGCAAAAGAAAAATTATTTTATTTTACTTCGTTGAGTTAAATAAATATTTACTGTAAAGAAAATCAATGTCTGAACAAATAGAGGTAAGAAATCAAAAAATAGTTGAAAATAGGGTTCCTGAAAATAATTGATTCAGTTATTTGGCGTTGTAACGTTTAAATCCTATGATAACTTTGAAAAACTGAATAGGAAAATGATAAAATCGCAGTTTAAACAACAGTTTTTACAGTTTTAACTTTAAAATATTTTATTAAAAAAGTTAATGCGACCGAATTTTTTTATCACTGAATGGAAGTTTATTTTCGTTTTTCATTTTTTTTACGGGCCGTTTTGTGGCCGGCCTGCCAATTCACGGCCAAATTAACTGGCCGTTTTAATTGGCCGGTCGACTTGCCGTTCGAGTCTGGCCCCAGGTCTGTTTGTCCGCCATCCAACACTATTTTAAACCTCAATCTGCTCAAATTTAAGATTTAATAGATAAACATTTTAGTTACAGAAGCTACAAATTTTTTCCCATCATTAAGTTTTCTCTTAGAACATTTGGTTCGTATTTACATGAAGTTTAGATTGTCTATTTTTTTATTTACTTTGTAAATAATTAAGTTTTTGTTAATCAAAAACAAATTTTTTATTCTAAGAAAAAATTACCATGTGTTTAAAGTTATAGAATAAAATATTATTGAACTTTGCTGTTGATAAAATTTTAGAGCTAGACAGAAAAATTATTTCAATTTAAAATTTTTATTTTTGTTCTTTGTGTCAAATTTTCAAATACTTACAAGATGAATTTTGAAAAATAAACTGCATAAGATAAAGACAATTCAAAATTAAGTTTAAGAGCTTAAATTCTTTATTCGATTTTTTTATTTTTAATTATCCTGTATAATTTTTTTCAATTAAAATGCTTTATATAGATTTAGAAAACAAAATTTTAAATTTACAACAAAGGAATAACTCTTAAAAACAACTTAAAGGAATTTTTTTTTATTTAGTTTACAGTTTTTAAAAATACACAATTGAAAATTTTTCAATTATTTCTTAAATTATGTTATTTAGCTTTTAAATTCCATTTAAAAATGAAAAAGATTTTTTTCACCTTCTTATTTTTGAGTTTTCTTTTTACTTTGATATTTATAGCTCTTAGTCCAAAATTTATATACGAATCAAAGCTTAAAATAAGCAAAAATCATGGAGTTCTCACATTTAAAGACCAATGTGATACAGAATGGATTCAAGTTAATAATTTTTTTCACATTCGAAGAAATTTAATTATTTACTATCAAGATAAAGGCCAACTAGAATTGTATGTAGAACGACATCAAGGCCATAAATTGAATCTTACTCTTTGGTTAACAGTTGGTTCAGTATCAATTGAATTGCACAATGTTAATACAAGCCAACTGCATCAGCATTCTGAATATGTTTTTGATTTGATCACAGCTAAGGCAAATATTAAATTTCGGAATTCTGAAATTCATCTCCTAGTTAAAACATTGAACAAGAGTATTCTAATCGAAAATATAAATATAAGAAATTATGATGAATTAAATTTGATCAACAAATCTGTTTTGTGTAGCAAAGTGTTCTACTTCAACCCGGACTATAGAAAAAATTTCCAATGGTGGATTGAGCTGACCAAGTTGAATGGATATGAAAAATTGGTGATCTTCAACAATTCACTTCCGGCCGAGTTCGATTTCATCAAAGAAAAATACTCGGACTTTGTTGAATCCATAGAATTTAGCTGCATACCTAATTATATTGATGCCACTAGTTCAAATAAATCATTTATTAGAAGTTTTAATCAATTTAAAGAAATTTACAACATCGATCCCTTATATTATCACATGCACTTTGAGTTTGTCACCCAAAACGAATGCTACTTGAACAATATAAACAAGTACAAGTATGTGAACATTTTGGACCAGGATGAAGCAATTTTAAAAAGACAAATAAATAAAATTCAAGTGATCAATAAGACATATTTTGCTGCTATTAAAATGGAAGAAAATATTTGCCAAAATCAAGATTGGTCAGACTATTTTTCAGCTTTAAAGTCTAGGATAGCTATAAGCAAAGATCTTGGCTATTTGGACACAAAGATTGGAGGCGAATCGTTTCACTTTTTGATGGCGCTGTATCTAAACTATAGAGTTGTTGAAAGACTTTTTAAAGATTTGAATGAAATTTTAAATGCTCCTTTCATTAATGAAACTCGGATGCTAATTGATGATAGAGATGACTGCAATTTTTATGGTAAGAAAGGCATCAATTTCACAGTGTTTATTCGAAATAATGAAGAGTATGAGTATGCTCAAAGTATTAATAATTTTTTTCAACTGGAAATAAAGCCATATTTGAAAAAAAATAAGAATTTATTTCAAAATTTTCCGGAAAATTTTTCTCGTTTGTTTTTTGTTTATGGTGATACGACAAGTTGGATGTGTGGGAAAAGTTTTCATTATGCCAAATTGTCACATTGGGTCTCTACCCATTATCCTGAAAAAAATGATTTTTTTAACATGATCTGGGTTCCGCATGCTTATGGACATGTGTCACATTTTAGAGATAGTTTAAAAGATTTGCATAACCGAAATGTGTCAATTAGTGATATAAATTTTGATTTTAATTATTTTTTTTGCTATTTCAAACCATTAATTAGAATCCTAAAATATATTTAATTAATAAATTAATACTAGAAGAACTGTGAGTTTGGTTTTAGACCGTTTTGAAAAATTTTAAAAGCCTTTAAGAATTATTACAAGATGGAATTCTATTTTCATTAAAAGATTCCTTTTATGTTCTTGAAAAAACTGTAATTCTTATTTTTTTGTTTGTAGAATATTAAATGAAAACTGATTAATTCGAGTCCAAAAGATTTAAAAAATTTTTATATCCTTCTTTGGTGTTAAGTTTCGAAAAATCTACTAAAATTTTATTTTTTTATTTTTTTTCCTTTTTTTTAAATATTTAATTTATTTTCATTTTTTATTTATTTATATAAAAAAATTGTTTTAAATT
>QEOQ01000207.1:799639-810497 GCA_010279815.1 Brachionus plicatilis
AAACACTGTACAACTAATAAATTTAATATTCCTTTTAGATCAACAAATTTCATTTGTCTGATGATCCTTATGTAAAAAAAATAAATAAAAAAAATTATTCGAATATTTTTTAAGAAAAAAAAAGTAAAAGATGAAACAAATATTTTTTAATGTTATCTAAAAAAATTAATTTTTCGGCTAAATTTTTGAACTATCTGAAATGAATAAAAAATAAACAAAAATTTATTAATAAAAAAATTCAATTTTTAAAAATTATTTTTTTTATTTTTGTAATTAGTCTCGGAAAAATTGATAAAAATCTGGTCCAGCGAGCTCTGAGAAATCGAATAATCCTTAAAAAGAACACCATTTTTATTCTCCTCCAAAACACCAAAAATATCTGACAATTTAGCGCTCTCGAACGCTACATTGAACTCAATCGAATCTTTGTGAACACATTTAACCATAGCACTTGAAAACTTTTCCTTAATAAAATCTAAAACCAGCTCATTTTTCTCTGCACCCTCTGTTTTTAGCACTATTCGATATCCATTTCCATATTTTGACTTCAAATGCTGAGGACTGCCAAGGCACCTAAATTGTCCATTTACCATAATAGCCAGCCGAGTGCACAAAGACTCGCATTCGGCCATACTATGCGAAGTAAGAATAACAATTCTTTTCTCTTTTATCAAGCTAAGAATATCTTTCCAAAGGACCCGTCTGACCTGGGCATCCATGCCAGACGTGGGCTCATCCAAACAAATAACACTCGGATTTCCCAAAATAGCAATTGCTGTGGACAATTTTCTTTTGTTGCCGCCTGAATAGTCCTGGGCTATTCGGTCCGAAAGGACTGTCAAGCCAAACCGACTAAGAGCGTAAACACAAACATCATCAATGTGCTTTTCTGGGATGCCTCTTAGTCTGGCATAGAATGTCAAATGTTCTCTGGCTGTCAAAAGCGGAAATATGGCATTCTTCTGGGGACAATAGCCAATATTGTCAAAAGCTTTTTGTCTCTGCTTTAAAATACTGGTTCCATTAATGAGCACATCTCCTGCACTGGGCAAAACTTCTCCAGTTATCATTTTAAAAGTAGTGCTCTTGCCAGCTCCATTGATTCCAAGCAGACCAAAGCACTGGCCCGGTCTAATGCCAAGCGAAAGTCCTCTCACTGCCGTATTCTCTTTATTCTTAATAAAACTCTTGTACCGCTTGCACAAATTGACCAATTTGACACTCTTTTCCTCGCCAGTCTCTTGTCCATTCTGTTCGATGGCTTTTTTCTCACTCAAAACATCATCATCCTCCAGTTTTTGATCGTGGTCAGCATACTTGGAAGCGTCCATGTCCGGTTTGTACTTAACAAAAAAGTTGTACTCAATTAGAATGATGAGAGTGAAATAGCAGATGCCTTGGATGAACATGGCGCACAAATTTCGGCCAATTTTGTCAAAGTCAAATGGCGAATACTCGCCCCGATAGCCAAAGTTTCGCTTGACCTCGGCCATGTTGTGCAAATGGGACATTTCCAGCATGCCCTGGCCCAGACAATAATGAGGAAAAAAAATTGTGAACACCAGCTTCAGCACTTGGTTTATGGGCGTCAGCTCTGGCGTTTCTTTGCTCAAGCTATTCAGCACTGTGGTAGTGGTCGTGGTGCTCACACCGATGAAAATGTTCAGCGAACTGCTGATCACAAACGAAGAGCCTGCTAGTTTGAACAAAAAATTGATTGGATACATCAATGGTATGCATGCCCAGCCGTACAAAAAAATCACCATCACCAAACATGGAAAATTTTCTTTGCTGGTAAAAGTTTTTGTGTCAAAAATAAGAAATATGACAAGGCAAATAGAAGCCGGAAGGATGTAGTTGAAAAAGTCCCAGAGTAAATTTGATATCCAGTAGACATACGGCTGAATGCCGGACACATACTGAAGTTGCTTGGAACTATTTTCGCGCTCTTCGACCAAAAAGACCAGAAAACTGGCCGGTATAAATGAGAGAGCGAATATTATGAAAATGGCCACAAACAAATCAATGAGCACTCTTTTGTCTAGTTGGACCAAAAATTGATGCTTGGAAAATTTCATCGGATGGTTGTGGGCAATGATGGCATGCTCGTCCACATTTGCTTTGTCCGACAGCTCACTGCGCAGCAAAGCATTGTTTATCAGGTTGAGAAATGCCACATTGGCATGGTAGCCTTTTGGATTGTACCATATTTTGATGTATTTGGACGCAATTGGCGTTTGTTTGGTGATGTAGTGGTGGAAATTTTTCATATTTTTAGCGCTGGTCACATTTTGAAGTGAAGTGAAAAATTTGTAAAAATTTTTGCTCAACATTTTCCATTGGGATGAGAATTTTTTTGATTTAGCATCGGGTTCAATGAATTCAATGCCGCCGTATCTTTTTTGGAACATGCTGGCCGAAAATTCGGTTTTGATGAGCCAGTCGGTGATGTTTCGTCCAGTCAGGTCGAAAATGGTGTCGCCTGTTTTTACCTTGTAAAAAGCTCTTAGGTCAATGTCGCCACCAGAGCTTGGCGCACACTTGGCAAAGCCTGATTTGCAGTCGCAGCTTTTTGACACTTTAGTCCGGCTAAAATTTGTGCTCACCAATTCGGTGAGAAGAGCTTTGTTGTGCTCAATTTGGGCCAGTGTGACTTCAAAGTCGTAGTTTTGGCAAGAGAGTAGAGTTTCGGTTTTTAGCTTGGACAGTTGTTTGCTAGAATGGTTGACCTTGATGGCATGGTCTTTGACGCACCGGTTGCCAGGCCCGGGACTCTGCAAAAAAGTCTTCCATATTTTGTTGATTCCAGTTGAGCTCGAGCGGGGCTCGAATGGATTCAAGGCTGCATTTGTGCGATTCAAGTCAGTGTAGAATGGCTCTGCCAAAATGGACGAGTTGCGGCTGATGAACATGACATTGTCGCCCTCGAACCACCAAGGGTGAAGCTCCAGCGATGGCTTGTCCTTGATCAGTGGTGCAAAGTTGGCAACAAACAAGGCAAGACACACAAACACAATTGGCAGCACAGTCTCGGCCACAAAGCCTTTCACATTTCGCCTAGTGCGGTGAAAACGCTTTGTGAAAAGAGCCAAAATTTGCTGAAAAAAAAGGCAAATTTTTGACTCAAGCCTTAAATTATTTAGTCCAGAAAATTTTTCCATTTGGTCAATAGTCAAACTGGTCGAGTCTGTGACAGACTGGCGATCAATTGTGCTCTGCTTGACCACTTGAATGAATATTTCCTCCAGACTGGTGTCAGACAAACCAATGTTGTCGATGCCAAGCTCCGCCATGCTTTCCTCAATTTGGTTAAATGTGTCCTTGTAGCTACCACTTGTGTGGCAAGTGTACGGGATTGAAAAAGTCATCTCGGAACAATTGTTGTCAACAAGCACAGCTTTTTCAATTCTGCTAGTGACAAATTTATAAATTAACTCATCCTGCAGGTCCAAAGGCGGCCCAGTTTCTCTCTCATCCACATTTGTCTCTTTGATTTCATCTAAATTAATTCTGTCTCTCTTAAAATCCAAACTGAGTGTTTTCTGGGACCAAGTGTCCGCATTTGTGTCACTCTGTGCCAAATTCTTCTTGGCCAAAGTCAAGTAGTAACCATTGGCAAATTTTTTTTTCAAAAAATACGGTGTTCCATATGCCGCCAGCTGTCCATTGGCAACAATGGCCACACGGTCGCTCAAAATCTCCGCTTCGTCCAAATGATGTGTTGTGATGATGAGAGTGCGACCGCGTTTGTACTTCAGCAACAAGTCCCACACATTGCGTCTGCCGCCCAGGTCTACGCCGGCAGTTGGCTCATCCAAAATGACTGTCTTGGAGCCACCAATGAATGCGATGCCAATCGAAAGCATTCGCTGCATCCCACCGGACAACTTTTTGCCATTCTGGTCCCGGTAAGCACTCAGCCCGGTCTCTTCGAGTATGAGCTCTGCTTCGCTGATGGCCGTGCGCATGCCCAGACCTTTGAGGCGAGCGTAGAACACCAAATGCTCGTAGACAGTCAACTTGGAGAACAAAATGTTGTGCTGCGGCACAAAGCCCAGCGATTTGCGTATTTGTTCCATTGATGTGGAAATTTCCAGTCCGTAGATTTTAGCCTGGCCATGTGTGGGCTTGTACAGACCGGTGAGCAAATGCATGGTGGTGCTTTTGCCGGCGCCATTGTGGCCCAGAAAACTTGTCAACTCATTCTCGTAGAAATTTATGCTCAGACCCTTGAGTGCGTGATTTTTTCCCCTTGAGTAGACTTTGTGCAAATTTTTGACCTCTATGCCGACCACTTGGTCAACTGGACTAGGATCAATGGCATCGCTAGGTGCATTGCTGCAAACATCTTTAAATCTAAAGTCCTCGCTGTCGCTCTCATCTGGCCTGGAGACAAAGTCAAAAAATTTTTCTGTCAAACATTTTTGGCGCTTTGGCTCAGTTGGTTCTTGATGATGCTGAACCTGGCCAAGCCAGTAGGATTTTTGAGCAGGAAAATACCACTTTTTGGGCACACCATACTCGCCCGGATAGAGGGCCTCTATGTACCAGGCGAGCAGCAAATAAAGAATGGAGTCGAAGACAAGAATAATGCACATGGTGCTCATGGTGAACTGTGAGGCGGCAAACGGAGTTGTGTTTATATTTTGCCACGTGATGCCTTTGGCCTGCAGCTCAAAGGTGGCCATTATTTCAGCACAATAGCTGAACGCCACCGTCGAGGACAGCGAGGCCAGGAACTGCTGCCATGGAAGAATAGACTCAGAGTGGTTCAGCAGCAGAGCATAAGGCAGGAAGAGAACAAAATAGGCAATGCCAGCCACCACTGACGCCAAGCTGGCCTTGTTGAAAAATTTACTCATCAACACACACTGAGATATGGTGGCTATGTTAAAACAGGTAAAAAATGTAATCAAAAGACTGACGTCACTGTAGATGGTGATTTTGCCCAGCTTCATAATCCAGCAGATGATCACCGATACAAAGAACATCACTGAAAAGTAGGAGATGAACCAGGACAACCAGTAGGCACAATTGGATAGACCCATTATTTGCATAAATTCTTTGAGTCTTTTTTCTTTTTCGTACACAATGTCTTTGACCAAAGTGGAAACAGTGTACACCCATGAGATGACCATGAACAGTGGCAGGCTTTTGGAAATGTCGATCAGAAATTTGTCCGCAATGTAGCACGGATATGGTGTCATCTGGGTGGTGAGACCAAATTTTTGAGTTTTGTTTGTTTTAAATTCAAGGATGGCCTTTTCGATGATGTCCTGGACATAGATGAACCCGTAGAGGATGTACGGGTTGCACGTGGGACAGTCTTTGGGAGCAAAGTTGTAGTTTTTGTCTTTGGCCTGGGCCGTGTCGTGAGTCTTGGAGGCGTTCATGCGAATTTTGTAATCAATCAAATTGCTCTTGGTCTCATTGAAAATCACCATTGACCAGAACAGGTCCTCTTCCATTAGCTCTTCTCCTATTCTCACTGCATCTTGCTCGCTTTCGAAGCCCACAAAGCGATTTTGTTCAAAGCAATCGATCAGGTTGTGAACAAAATTTAAAATTTCTTTGAAAAATTTCACATTTTCAGCCAAATTTATGAGGTATTTGTGGGAAATGTCAACATTTAGATATTCTTTTAGAAATTTTTTTGCCTTCCAGCTAAAAATTTGTGTATTTTGATCGGTGGTCAAGTTAAATTTAGCTAAAAGAGAATCGGTTAGATTTACAATTGAGTTTATTAATTGGGAAAAGTTGTCTATATTTTGGAAGGTTAAATTGGCTTTTTTTATTATTTCACTGGTATGGATGCTATTGTTTGGCGCAAAGAGAATTTTGCCAAACAACATCGGCTTTATTTGCTTGAATAGAACTTGAATGTCCTCGGGCAACACTTTAATTGTTTTAAAAATTGTTTTGCAAAAGCAAGAGCTCGATTTTTCGTAATGGTTCAGCTGGCTTAGGTACTTTTTTCTAATAAAAAAACAATCTGATTTTTCTCGGTTCAAATCGTTGAATTGTTCCAGCAAAAGTCTAATATCTTTAGAAGACATTTGTGAAAAGAAGTTTTTGTCTATTTTAAATAAATTATCCAAATCCAAATATTCAAGTATATCCTCCAGCTTGGTAGAGTTTGTCATTAAGCTTGTCTTTTGTAGATGATATTTAATGCTGCTGAAAATACTTGACTTGGAATCACCACAAATGGATTGGGGGAAATTTAATTTCTTTAAATTTTCAAATATATCGTTTAATGAATTTATTTCATTTTTATCGGATTTTTCCTCCCACACTAAATCCTTTAATTGAAAATAAAAAAAAATAAATTAGGAAAAAGATTACGAAAAGGATGGGACTTTTTAGTAAAAATAAATAATTAATGATAAAAAAATTGGTTATTTGATTTAATTTTAAATTAAATTGTAACTTTTACAAAATAAATTTAACAGGTTAAACTCGAAAAGAGATAGAATTGTCGAAACCATAGTGATTTATTGTCAAAAATCAATATTTTTTAAATTGGATATTAAATTTAAAAATAAAAAAAAATTTAAATAAGCAATTATTTTTCTTAATTTTACCTTTTTTTAAGGTGAGCCTGTATTTTTTAATTTTTTTAAAAAGATTTTTGTCTCTTTTTAAAATAGAAATACAAAAATCTTAAAATTTTTTATATTTTTTGTTATTTTTTTAATTAATTGCTGTTAAATAAATCTTTCACTAATTTTTTAAATTTGCAAAAAAGTTTGGTTCAATTTAGTTAGATTCCAAAAATCTTTTCCAACCTTTAAACTAATAATAGAAAAAAAAATAGGAAAATTTATATTTGTGGATTGAGGATCTACCTAAAAATATAAAAGATAATTGATAAATATTTTATAGGAAATTTTTATTAATTTTTTGAACAGATAATATTATAAGTATTAAAAATTAGAAATTTACATGAGAGCTTTGAGATAGTGCATTCAAGGGAAGTCTTTTTGCCAAAAATTAAATTATTTTTAAAATGACATAAAAGGTAATTTTCTCTTTCAAACTTTTGAAATAAATTAGTCAATTCAATTAAACATTTTAACATAGTTTTACTAAAAAAAAAAATTTTAATGACTTTAAATTAATTGTTTTAGAAACTAATAAATCTTGAATACTTTGATTAATGTTTATTAATTATTGTTTTTTTTATCTTTTTTACAAAAAAATAACGTTTAAAATAGACAATTTTTTTAAGTTTATTTATTTTATAATTTTGAATGCAACATCTAAGAACGAAAATCTTTAATTTATTTTAATAATTATCATTTCAAAACTATTAATCAAAATTTTTAATAAAAGCTAATAACTTTTCTTTTTTAAAAAGCTTTTTTTTGGCTAACATGCAGTTTGTTAGGTCAAGGCGTTCCAAAAAAAAATAATCATTCTCGTTAGTTTTTTTCTTTTTATAGAGTTAAAGATTACAAAAAATTTTTGAAATCTATCTTAATTCGAATTTTGGATTCTATTATATAGATTAATTTTTAGGTAATAAGTATTCAAAATTTTTGGATTAAAGTTTAAATTTGAATTTTTTTAAAGTTGTACAAGAAAGCGTCTACCAAATAATTTATAAGTCTGAAATACGCAATTCAAATCTAAAGTATTCTAAAAAATACATATTAAATCATTAATAACTAATTTTTAATCAGTTTGTTAATTAATTAAAAATTTCGCGATTGCTTGGTGTGACTAGGATTTTTTGGACCAGAATATGTTTAGGTGACCTGGTCACGAAAATTTGTGGCAAACCGGTGCTGAACGTTTTGGTCACAAAAGAGGGTAGATCCAGATTTTTTAATGAGCGAAGAAGAAAATTTGACGTATAGAATTTTCAATGTTCTTAAAATATTTTTAATTAATGACTCTCCAAAAATTTAATGAATGAAAAATACTTCATTTATTTTATAAGTAACCGAAATATTTTGGGTCAATTTTTTTTATTTCCCTTATTAATTGAGAAAAAATTAGGAATAATTAGGCATAGTGAAATGAAAGTATTAAAAAATAAGTAATAAATATTTTAATAAATTTATAATTAAAAATTTTATTTCTCTCTTTAGAAATTTTCTATCTTTATTGCATTTTTTAATCATTAATTTTTACTCAGAGAATAAAGAGCAATCTATTTATTAGTTATAAGGAAAAATATGTAAAATTTTACTTACATTTTGAATATTCGATAGAATAGTCAATACTTTAAAAGTTTTAAAATAGAAAATGCTATCATTAAAATTAGTTGATGAATAAATCTAAACAAACAAAATAAATTATTATTTTATTTAAAATAAAATATTACTTTTTCTTTAACTCTGGTAAAATTGATGCTACTACTAATTAAAATAGAGACTTCTTCTATTTCTCTATCTTCCAAAGAACACATAACTTTGCTGAATTCAGAACTGATATTCAAAAACAAGTATTGATTTTGTTCGCAAATCTTGTCTCTTATCCATACTGAATATCCAACTTTATTTTCAGCTCGATTTATGTCCATTCTCTTAGAATAAAATACTTCAATTAAAAAATAATGAAAATATTTTTAAAATTACTTCAAGATTAGATCCATAAAGAAGATTTAATAAATTTTGGGCTTTTTTAAAAAGCCCATAACTTCCTTTTGGAACAATTGGTTCTGAATAATTTGCCGAATAGAAACTAAACAGCAAATTAAAATTTGGTGTAGAGTCAAGAAAATTATCAAGAATGCTTGAATTCAACATTTGGGAAACGTTGGTTAACTTGTTCTGGAATTCCGAAACCGAAATTGCCAAAATTTGTGATAGAGAAATATTTTGAGAAACATTTTCAGCATCCTGTCTTTGCTGATTGAACAATGGAACATAATCTACCAATTCACCAATTGATTCGAAAATTTTTTTCCTATTCAAAAACTCAATAGTTTCTTGACTAAACTTTCTAATTTGGTAGGTTTTAGGTCTTTCTTTTGGAGAGCTATAACAAGTGTTATTAGTCTCACAAATAAAGTCAGCCAAAAATGAAAATGTGCCACCGGATGGTAGAACTCGTTCATAATAATGACCTAAAATAAAGTTTAAAGTTAAGTTTTATTTATTTTAAGACTATTCACATTGAGTTTGATGCGACCGCGGAACTCGGGTTCTCACCCAAGCCGTGATTATAAAAATAAACAGAGGCCAAAAAATTTCAACAAATAGGCGTAGTTTGCGCCTGCGTCTCAGTGTGTAGTTTTTCCATAACAAAAGTTTTAGTTGGTCCAGCATTAGCTCGGAAAATTGTCAAAAATTTAATTTTTTTTAAATTTTTATTAAAAATTTTTTGTTTGATAAAAAGTTTATTCCTTAAGACCAATAAATCATTAGCGAACGCTTTGAGACTCTGACAAGAAAACAATGACCTGATCTTATATAATTGGCTTTAGCTGGTGATACGCTTGATCAAGCTCAATCGGTTTGTGTGACTTTAAAATTAAGTTTAAGTCTTTTTGACTTGAATAATATAGAAAGTTTTATTTACAAAAAAAAATTTATTTTAAATTAAAACAATTAAAAAACTTCAAAAATAAAATCTACCAAAATTCTAGTTTAATCAAAATAATTATGATCTTTTTGTTAAATTCGTTACCATTAGTATGCAGACACGTAATATTTTTTCAAAAGTCAATGTTTAATCTTAAATTATTTGAAAATTAAAAAATCATCGGATCTTTTTTCTAAAATAAATCATAGTAAATGTAACTTTTTTGTTAAATTTTGAGGATTTTCAAATTTTTCCAAAATGGATTCAGATATTATTGAACCAAAAAAACTACAAATACCTAGCAGGGAATCTCTCAAAAACAAAGATCCGTCTGAGTACAATGAGGTTGAAAAAATGCAAGCTTCCATGCTCTATAATGCCATGGATGACACACTGATCAAAGGCAGAGGTTTTGCTAAGGTAATGTGCAAAAAAATTAACGAAGCCTGTCCTTTAAGAATGGAGCAAAGAAATGAAATGTTTAAGGAATTATTTGGAAAATATTCGCCTGGCTGCTACATAGAACCGCCTTTCTACTGCGATTATGGTTCGAATATTCACTTGGACGACTTTGTCTACATGAATCATGGCTGTGTTCTCTTGGACATAAATGAGATACGGATTGGTAAAGGAACTTTTTTGGCGCCAAATGTTCATTTGTATACTGCAGGTCATCCAGTTGATCCGATTAAGAGGCGGACTCAGGAATTCGGTAAGCCTATTCAAATTGGAAGAGACTGTTGGATAGGAGGTAATGTAATTATCCTACCTGGCATTACGATAGGTGATGGAGTGACTATTGGTGCTGGAAGTGTGGTGACCAAAGATATCGATTCGTTCAGTGTGGTGGTCGGAAATCCAGCTAGAGTTATTAGAAAACTCGAAGAAGTAGATTTGAATAAAGAATAATTTTTTTTTAATTTATTTATTTTAAAATTTAATTTTTTCTAATCAACATTTTTTTTAAAACTTAAATTAATAATTTTTTAATTAGAGAATAATTTGATTTTTTAATTTGAGAAATAAAATAGACCGGAATTAAAAAGAATATGTTTGTTTTGGTCTTGAGAATTAAGCCTAATTCTAATCAGATTATGTTTATATCAAAATAAATTTCGTTATTAATGATTTTTCTCAGAGTTAGCCTATTTTAATTAGGGTAAAATTTTTGATGATTTTCTTATTATTACTAAGAATGAAATAAATAGAATTTGTTGATTTAGTAAAAGCGCTGATTACACAATTATGAGCTTTCGTTGCTTTTGTCAAAAAATTTTATCCGTCCAAAGTAAAAAAAACGAGAACTTTATAATTTAAAAATTAA
>QEOQ01000207.1:838489-898745 GCA_010279815.1 Brachionus plicatilis
AGATGACGACAGTGACGAACCAGTCGTGGATGACGCAACTAACATTATAACGATAAAAATCATAAGAAGGAAAGAAGTCTGTGAAGAAGATGTCGATGTTGAAGAAACCATTGTGACTACTCACCTACAACTTTTGCTTGATCTCTGCCCTAAAATTAAAATTCAGAGCTTTCTGAATCGCCGATTGGCTCTTTGCATGTATCTTTCCTAACTTTCGACCCTCTAGTTTTGACTCGAGGACAACATTTGACATTTTACATTTTAGAACCATTGAAATGCTCGACCATCAATTGAGCATCACCAGGACTATACAAATTAATGAAGCATTGATATTTCTTATGTTTCTTATCTAATACTAGTTTAATGCTCTCAATTTGGTCTGTTATTGTCTAAGTTTGCTTTCTGAAAAAAATTCCTCTAGTCTATCGGTACCATGTTTGTCTAGAATATTTCCAATCGAGCATACACAATGTTCTCAATGTATATAACAGGATACCGCGGAGAGAAAAATAAAACTAGCTAAGAGTAGAAATTTCGTTCATAAATTTATATTTATGTTTTATGAAAAGCTAGGAACAAAAATAAAGAAGAAAAGAAAAAAAAATGACTGAGTAATATTTATTAAAGGAACAATTAGGATGAAGTTTAGCTGACAATTCTAGTCACTAATCCTTGTACATCAGGTCCATCTATTAGCTATTAATTACAAACTTCATTTCCCAATCGCCTTCAAAAAAAAAAAAAAAATTTTCTTGCATGTCCACCACACTCATATAAGACACTTTCTGATAATCATACCCCTAATATGCATGTAATAAATAAATAAAAGCTTTCTTTTCTCTTTTAAGTTGCTTGGAAGATGGAAGATCTAAGACGATGCTGGAAAATGCCCTATATTGTCTTCTATTGTAATTTGTTCGAGCAAAAGCTCGACTTGATCGACCTGCGATTGAATGAGTCTGAGGACGCACTGCTCGAATACTGTGGCAACGAGCGCAACATGAACATTGTTCATGTTCTCCAAAAATCACCAAAGCCTTCACCAACAGATCAAAATAGACCTCACAAATTTTGGTCAATACTTGCTTCAAGTACTGCACAGATACAATCTGGACTTTATTCTGGCCAAACTGGACATAATATTTAGACTGAGAGAGTTGAAACTGTCGCTGAACGGCATTGAGACCAAGCTTAGCGACTATGAAGCCAGTGTACTGCGTCTGGAGCCTCTGGCAGTGGAATCAGTGGGCACTATGTTCTGGTACTTTGGTGACCTGACTGAGGACATTGACTTTACGAGGAGATAAAGAAGGAGCGCATAGCAAGAGCAAAATGGTGAAAAAAAAAAAAAAAAAAGGAAAAAAAAACGGTGGGTTTGACCAGGTCGTCGAGGCGGCTGGGCGCAAAGGACGATCAGCTTGAGAAAAGAAGCAAGAGCTTGAGGATCGATAAATAATATTTTTTTTTATCTGAAAAAAGCTTAAGTAAAAAATTAAGTAAAAATAAGGTCTTGAACCATTCGGACTTGTCCTGTCGTATTTAGTTTATTTAATAAGAAAATTTATTAAAATTAAAGCAATATTTTTTTTCCATTTTTTTGATGATTAAATCGTAGCCCGGTAAGCAAACAAATAAAATCTAAATCTCATGTGTTTATTTAATTTCGTTTGCTAAGCAAATTTTAAATCAGTAAATCAAAATTTTGAAATTTTTTTTGGCCAAAATATTTTTACACCCCTCGTGCTTCTGTGATATACTTTTTATAATTATTTGTACCATGCTATCCAACAGGATAAAAAGGGAGGCGCTCATCTCCCATTCCGGTCCCTTTTTTACAATACTTAATATACAAAACTTTTATTATTAAAATAAAATGTTCTTAAAAATATATCTACTTTCTTCTTTTATTTGATTTTGTTGCGTCGCACTACTAAACACTCAATGACAAAATCAAATTTTTGAAAAAAAAATTTTCCATTAGATATTTATTTTATACATTGAACAAAAAATGAACTAAAATATTATATTAAAATTATTTTACAAATAAAAAGTTATTTGTGTTTTTTGATTGTTTCATTAATCCAATCAACATAGGTGCTGACTCGAGTATAGACTGAGCTGGAGAATGAAGTGCAGTCGAGAGCACCAAAACTAGTTATTCCAAACAAATACCATTTTTCAATTTTAGAATCGCCAAAACTGCCTTCGCAGACCAAAGGGCCGCCTGAATCACCCTGACATGAATTCGCTCGTGAGCCTCTTGCCCTTCCGGCACAAATCATTGTATTAGTTTCATAATAATTCAAAGCCAGACTTTTGATGCAAATTTTCTCATGCTTTATGGCTACTTTGCCTTCTTTAATTCGCTTTATAGGCTCGTTATCATATCTTCCATCAGCTCCGAAGCCTGTAATATAACAAATCGAATTTGGAGGAATGATAGAATTTTGTCTAGGTAAACATGGTCTTGATATAGACTTAATAAATTTGTTAGAGTTTGAAATTTTGATTAGTGCTATATCGTTGGTGCTAAATTCATGGTCACCATTGTACTCGGTGTAGTCTGGGTGGAGAATAATTTTATCATACTTGACCAATTTATAATTGTCAATTTCTGTTTTATTGTGACCATTTAGAATAAAAATATTTGGTTCAGTGTGTTCAGAAAAGCAATGTGCCGCTGTTATTATCCAATTTTGGTCTAGAAGCGTAGCACCACAGTTGGCATGATCATTTTCCGAAAAATTGATCACACCTTTGTTAGTAATTTTAAGATGCAACTAAAAATTTAATTTAATAAAAAAAAGTAATTAAAAAAATTTTTTTTTATTTACTTGCCAGGGCCACTGCTCGATAAATGCCGATCTCCCTCCATAAATGTACTTTCTTACTGTAGGGATTATAAATCCGCAATTTTCTAAATCGGATCCTCGAATCGACTGAAGAGTCAGCAGGGTTAACACAGTGGGCAAGAGATGAGGCATCTTTCAGAATTTTTTTCAAAGATGAATAAATGGCAAGGGTTTAAAATTTTAAAAACATTATATAAGATGAGTACCTGCTCTTCAGTTTGTATCTTTTTTCATGGCGCATTTTCAGTGTGCAAGATAAAATTTTATTTATTACATTAAACAACTAAAAAACTTCAATTAAATTTTTAGAGATAAGAAAAATTTTCAAAGATTAACTTTTTAATTTATTATGTAATAGATGATGTTGGCTTGATTCTTTGCTTTTTAATGGTTAGAATAAAAGCTCATTTTTAATACACAATTCATTTCATGCCCCTCTCGATAATGTGGTTATTATATTTTTTGCATTTTACATAGTTGTTAAATACTATTGTTAAATTATTAAAAAAGAAGATGATTGCAAAGCTTCCATTCAGTATTTTGGACAAATTCTTTTACCAATTAATAAAAAAAAATAAAAAATTGAAATAAGTCGCGGGATTGTTTTTTTCAGAATTCTCATTTTTAAAAACTTAAGAATTTGATTTACAATATATTTTGTGTCTTTAAATTTGATTTAATTAGAAAATTTAATTGAAAAATAAAAGTTACTTGAATCAGCTTTGTCACAATCGAGACTTGAGTTTAAAAATATAAAACAAATTGTTTCTCTCATTAATAAATCATAAAAGCTAATTTTGAAGTAATTTTGTTTCATAATTTTTTATCATTACTTATCATTAATTGGAAACATTTTTTTTCTAACAACAGTTTAAAAATACAAAAGTGTTAGCTTATTTCAAAAAAAAATATTCAAAAATTCATCGATAGATTCGGTTAAATTGAATTTTTTCTCGAAAATTTTCAACTTTCATTTTTTTAGCTTATTTACTTTATTTTGATTCTTTTTTTTATCTCATTTTATTAACTTTAATTTTATTTTTTAACTTATTCTGAAGGAGCTTTAGCTCGGTACAGAAAACAAACAAATAAAAAAAAAAAAGAAATTTTATTCTCATGCTCGAAAAAATTTTTTTAAAAAAAATTTTTGATCTATCGCTTAAATTTCATCAACGTGTAGGAATATACCAGATCTTTTCTTGAGTAATTAGGAAAAATATTTTATCTAAAGGTGATACAACAAATTATATTTTCTTGAATTTTTAATTAATTAAAAAATTTAAGCTCATGGTACCTTAAAAAACAAACATTGGGCCTTCGAAATCGTTGAAATTACCAATCATCAAACATGCTATGAAATTTTAATTTGCTTTAAAATTAGCTACGTATCAATGATCCTTTTATATGACAGACAATATTCTTTCTTATAAAAACAAATACAATACTAGTTCTTATAAATTCTATTCGAGTTTCGAAAATTTTATTTACTCTAAATTTTAATTATAATACAAGCTTAAAACAAATTTCAAACAAAGAAAAAATTATAATTTAGTCAAGTTATTTTTCTTTAGTTTATTTCACTAACAAAAAAAATTATGAAAAATAAAAAAATCTTTAAAAACATACTCTTTAAAAAAATTATGGATGACGGCCATCAGAATGCCTTTCTGCATTCCATGGATACTGTAATACTTTAAAAGCATTTTTTTAATAGATTTTTAAATACTTGTTTTTTTTTTTGTTTTTTCGTTTATTATGTCATCCTAAACAGTTGGAATAATATGGCCAAAATGATTTTTCGACTATTTTATTTAAAATTTTTAAAATTAAATAAAGCAACCCGTTTTTCGCTAATTTTTTTCGGATTTTTGTTACTCTATGTATTCGGTTTGTTCACTCATTTGTTTGAAAAAAGTTTGTCCGACATGCCTCGCAGTGACTTGGAAATTAGATCCATGGTTCCAAGAGAAATCGATGACATAAAAATAATCGAATATGTCGATGTGAATAATTTGAATTTTTCTTTTATTCTCAAAGCAGAAAAGACATGTCAAACAACTAAAGATGAAAAATTATTAGCAGTCATCATGGTCAAATCAAAGCTGAACCATTTTAAGCACAGGAGCGCAATTCGCAAAACATGGGGCAACATGGACAAAAACGCTCGAATCCGAAAAGTATTTTTGATAGGTCTTCCGAGTCCAGAGGAATCAGACGCCGCCCAAATAAGGGCTGATAAAATCGATCTGGCAAGAGAAAACCAATTATTTGGCGATATTGTTCAGCAAAATTTCTATGACGAGTATTACAACAATACTCTGAAAACAATAATGGGTTTAAAATGGATAAATTTTTATTGCCAAAGCTCAAATTTTTATGCTTTTATTGACGATGACTATTTTCTGAATCCCAAATTGCTGGTTAGTTATCTCCAAAATGAAGTTAAGGACTCGATGCTCCAAAATCTTTATGCTGGTTATGTATTCGGAAAAAGTTCACCCATGAGGCATTTGATTTCCAAATGGTACATTTCTTTAAAAGATTATCCGTACAGCAAATTTCCGCCATACATTGCGGCAGGGTTTTTTATTTTAAGTAGAGAAACAGCTGGGTATTTTTATGTGGCAAGCAAGGTTTTAGAATATTTTAAATTTGATGACATTTATATGGGAATATTAGCTAAAAAACTTAATATAGAGCCTCAGAATTTGCCAACTGTGTATTTTTATCAGCCGTCATTTTCGGCTGATTTCTATACTAAACACGTAATGGCTTCGCATGGATTCTCGCCGAATAAACTTGAAAATTTATGGAAGCAAATAGGAGGATTTGTAAAATTTCCATGAACTGAAATTTTTTACTTTTTTATAAGTTTGTCATCAAATTGTCAAAAGAAACTGTTATATTTTATGAGCCCTAAAAAGCTTTATTTAATAAATTATTTAAAATGATTTAATTTTTAAATAAAGAAAAATTCCTTCAATTCAAAAAATCTATATAATTTAAAATTTTCTAAATTTTTAAATAGATTTTAATAAAAAGTTAATTGTTAGTAACATGTGACTAATAAACGAGCACTCATTTTTTTTTCATAAAATATTATTAAGTGTAACTGATTTTTATTTAATATAGAAAAAGACACTTTAAATGAAACTTAACTTTTAAAATTCGGTCAATTTTTTTACACATTCAATTCTAGTTAATATAAAAATTATGCACAAAAATATAAAAATATTTTATTTGCAATTTTCACTTTTAAATCATTAATTTAAAATTATTTTGCATTCAACAAAACCAAAATGGCTTTTACCTTTAAATTTCGTCTCTTTAGAATTTCTTTCTCTTTAAAATGATGTTTGTGAAAGTTGCCGAGTATGAAGCACCAGAAGAGACAATAGAAATACCAGTTGAGTCCCAGGGCTACATTATAATGAGCACTTTGACAGCCCAATTTCCAGGCGCTTGTGGACTGAAACTCAAGACCGGCCAGACTTCTTGGAGAGGGTATTTTTAAGCTTTACTCATTTTAACAGAGTCCAAATAATTCTTACTAAGAGTTCGCCTAGTTGAAGATAAAATATATCCACCAGGCGATGACCAATGGGATAATAAAACAACTTACATTGTCACCTATCCAAAAGGTAAGTCGTTGTTTCTTCTTTTTTTTAAATGAGTGAGAATTTGGTGAAAGTGAATTGAATAAAATGTGATTTTCTCTTCAGATTCTAAGAGAAAAGGCGAAGACTTGGACATAAACAGTGCCAAAACTAGAAAAATAGAGCGAAAATGTGTTGATTTGATTGTGCTTGGCATACCTTGGAAGTCGACTGAAGAAGTAGTGAGACAATATTTTGAACAGTATGGTGAAGTTGTGTTGTGTGAGGTAAATTGAAAAAAATTGAAAAAATTGTTGAATGAGAGCGAGTGTGAGATTGCCTAGGTCCAGTGTGAACTCAACACCAGAAAGCCCCATTGTTTTAGACCATTTAGGATGAACTTTTTATTTTATTTCTAATAAATACGCTAATAAGAACACTTAAAAAGGAAAATAATTTTCTTAGTATTAAAAATTTAGGAAAAATTTATTTTAAGTTTACTTTAAAATTTTGTTTTGTTATTTAGAATCTTATTTTTTATACTTATTTAATCGCCTCTTGGTTTTTTAAAATCAGAATGATCGGTGTCAATTTGATACCGACGTTTTTAGTTAATATTTTAAGAAAGTTTTATAAGACTTTTAAAAAATTTATTCTATTTAGTTTATTTAACTAAAATCTATAAGATTAAAAAAATTTTAACAACAAATTTTTCGCAAATTAAGCTAATAAAAAAGAGTTTGATTTTTAATTTGGTCTTGCCTGTGTTAAAGAATTATAACTTGATTTTATTTTAAATTTACTTCTAAAATTTCTTAGTTTATGTGAAGTTTGTATCAATTTTTGAATTTTATTGATCAAATTAAAGACTTTAGAAAGTATCGTATCAAATTTAATTTTCTATTTTTATCTTAACTAAATTGGAGAGTTTTTGGTACATTGTTAAAAATTATTTTGGTGATGTTTTAAATCATCTTTATGAACAAAAATTCATAAAAATTAAATACAAATTTTTTATTGTTTAAAAGAAAAATATTTGATATTTTTTTTGTAATCGAGATATATTATTTTCAGGAATTTTTTTTTTGTAATCTTTTTCAGGAATTTTTGAGAGAATAATTTCTTTTGATGTTCAAAGTTGATTCGATCATTGAAATATTCCATTTTTACGTGAATTTACGTAATAAAAACGAACAAGAACGATTTTTTACTTTTTTTAAAAAATATTATCTTTATAACTTTTTTTTCATTCTTATGTCACTTTTCAAATATATTTTACAATTTTTACTGAATTTTACTTAAAAATAGCAAATTTTCGTCAAAAAAGGTAAAATAATTTAAAAATTTAACAAAATAGAATTTTATTGTAAAAAATGGATCCAAAGCTTTGAGAAATCTTAAAGTTTTTTAAAATTTTTGTTATTTTTTAAAAATGATGGAATCAACACTGTAATTTAATCAAAGGAAATGAGGCAAAATGAAAAAAAAATTTTGCATTTTGGGATATTTTACTAAAGAATAAATTTTATAGTCAAGTCACTAGACTTGATGACTTTTAAACAACTCTAATTTTAACACAAAATAGATAAAATATACTAAAATAAAATTGTAAATAAATTTTAAAATTTTTTTTATTTTTTTCATACTGCCGCATATCCATTAGATAAAATAGAAATTTATCAGTTTACTAAATATTTAATTTTTTCCTAATTTACTAAATAAATTTTCGTAAAAAGACCTAAAATAAGATAAATTAGATTTTCTTATTTTACCTAGAATTATTCAAATCATACCCAGTCAAAACGTTGATCATAAAAAATGTCCATCTTAAAAAACTGGAAAAATTTTCTTCATATTTAGCTGAAAGTTTATATACTTTTTGAAAATGGATCATTTTTAATGTGGGACTCAAAAAATTTAATTTACTAAATTGAACGCAATTATCAAAAATTATTATGAAGTTTTGAAATAAAATTTTTTTTCTAAAATGATTTTTAAAGGATATGGGCAAATATGAAAAAAATTTAAATTTTGAATTTTGAGGATATTTCTTAAAGATCTTGACGAGCTGAACCCAAAAATATAAAAAATCTCAAAATTGGAAATTTCTTAAAATATATATATGAGCTCTAAGTTTAGTTGATTTTTGTTCTTATTGCCCGATATCCCAAAAATGCTAGCCTCTAAAGGCTCTTCTAGGCATTTAAAATTTTTGCTGAGATTAGTTTAAAATTATTTTAAAAATTAAAAAAAAAAGACTAAAAATATTTTATTTGTGCATTATTTTTGATAAAAAAAAAAGAGATCAACAAAAAAAAATAACATGGGCGTTCTTGTGTTAAAGCTTAATTCAACAAGTAGACAAAAATTCTTAAATGAAGCTTTATTTTTTAAAGATAAAAAGAGACTTTGCCAACAATTCAAAGGGCTTCGGTTTTGTGCGTTTCAAGGACTATAATGACCAATGTTCGGTTCTTGGCAAAAAACACTTTATTGATGGTCGTTGGTGTGATGTCAAAATTCCCAATTCTCAAGTACAATTTGCCGGCAATAAAAAATTTTTTCTTGTAAAATTTTTCTTTTAAGGAGCCGGAAATTTGTCGGAAAATATTTGTGGGCCGATTGAGCGAGAATTTGAACACAGCCGATCTGCAGGACTACTTCTGTCAGTATGGCCAAGTGATAGATGTGTACATTCCGAAGCCTTTCCGGGCGTTCGGCTTTGTGACTTTTGTAGAAGCCGATGTGGCACAGGGCCTTTGTGGCGAGAGTCACATAATAAAGGGAGTTAGTGTGCATGTGAGTCGAGCCGACCCCAAAGACGACCCGACCATGTGTTCGTCCAGCAAATACTCCCAAAGTGTTCACAACTTCAGCCAGTTCAGCAGGGAGTTAGACAACCGTAAGTTCACACCTCATCAGCATTCTCAATCTTTTCAGCAAATATCTACGCCACATAAAGGAACCAAGAACCGAAAGTTTGACCAAAACAACTTTGATTCATATGACAGAAGAAACGACATTCGATCACCCAATATGCCAGCCAATTTCAGCAACCACAACAACACGGCTGTTAATAATCTGCCGAGTAAAAATTTCGGAAATAAGGACCAAATAGCCGCGATGATGAACATGTTTAATCCGATGATGGCTGCATTTATCCAGCAATTGGCAACGCAATCTAATGTTATGCCACAAGGGCCTATCGATTTACACAAGGCCAATTCTTCGTCTATGGCTCATCATCAAAATTCGATGCCCTCTGGAGTGCCTGCGCCTCCATGGACTGGCTCAAATGCGCCATTACAAGCAAATCATGTGAATAATCCTGCTGGCCTAGGCATTGGCGCCAGCCATAATTACAACTCACGCTATTCTAATGAAAAAAGATTTTAGATGTCAAAATTATTTTTTTTCAAAATAAATTAATGTATATACCATTTTGTTTTATTTTTTTGTTCAAGTTTTGATTTGAGAATAAAAATAGTTTAAAAATAAAACCAACTTTTTAATCTAATTCACACTTGTTTTTAAGTCACAAGTCTTAAGTCAAGTCAAGTCAGTTATTTAATAAATTCATATTTGATACCAATAAAGTAGTTGCTTCCAAATTCCTGGCTGTTAATCTTGATCTATGTGGTCTGTTAATGTAACCAGATTATGAAAAAATTCTTTCAACTGGTCCAAATGAAATATTGATAAAAATTTTAATTCAAGTCATAACTTTGACTTAAATTTTTGTGACTTAGACTTAAAACTGTGACTTATAAACAAGTCTGATCTAATCTTTTTGTAAATTTTTCAAAACTCAAAGATACTTGCGTTTAATAGTTTTTATTTTCAGTTGACTGGCATAGTGAACAAAATAAATTTTCATAGCATAATCTTATTTATAAAGTATATATTTTTTAATTTTATAAAATGTATATTTATTTATTTGTTTATCTTTACCGAACTAAAGCTCCTTCAGATTTAAATGAAAATTAAAAAAAATAAATGAAATGAAGGAAAATTAAAAAGGTGATGAAAAAGAGACATCTATTGGCAATGACAAGAAAAAAACTAACATTGTATTTTTTATTTATTTTTTTAATGTGATAAAAACTTAAAAAAGACAGTAGTCTATCTGGTTATTATTTACCAGCTAACTTTTTTAGTTTACTTGTTGTCCTTTTTAGAATATGTTTTATCTCCTCGGTAAAAAAATACGAACCTTTTGAAAAATGATAATTTCTTCTGATTTTAGAAATTACGTCTTTTTTATACTTTTTGGAAAGAAGATATATTTTATATAAATATTTATTGTTTATTTGAAATATTTATATACAGTCATTGCCATTTACACAGTATTTTCCTGATCGTTATTCATGAACGATCACGTTCATTTTCTTTCACAGGCTTTCACATTCTTTGACAAGCTTTCATTTTCCTTTACAAATTTTCATCATTTATTTAAGTCAAAATTGGACATTTACATGGAAATAAAATCACTAGACAAATAGAAACCAAGTCTTTTGGAATAATTTACGATTCTAAATTAAATCTTAATTCAATGATTGATGAAATTTAAGAAATATGTAATTCAAAATAAAATTAAATAAAAATTTTGTCGATCAAAAAATTCTTTTGTTGGAACCATTTTGGATTAAACTTTCCCGTTTCTTTAATCTGACGCGTGAGCAAGGCGAGTAAGACCTTCAATAAAATTAAATTCAACATGACTTTATTCTAAAAATTTTAAAAATAAATTAAAAGTATTTAATTTTCAAATCTGAGAAACATTCTTTAAAAACAGTATTATAACATATCTTCAGTCAAATTAAATATATTTTTAGTAAAAATCCAATTTTTGACTAAAATAATAATGAAGATTTGTGAAAGAAAATGAAAGCCTGTGAAAGAAAATGAACGTGATTGTTTATGAACGATCAGAAAAATACTGTGTGAATGACCATGACTGTAAATATAAAAAATTATATTTTTTAGAAAGAAATATCATGTTTAAGAAAATTGGCCCTAAAATTAAAGGCTTTAAAAAAATGAATAAAAATTGAAGTTAAGGGTCAGAGTTGAGAAAATAAGAAAACGATTTTATTAAAATTTTTACACATGTTAATTTATATTATCCTTTCTAACCAGAGGTGATAGTTTATTTCAAAAAATAAAAAAAGAAAAGGACAAAAAATATGTACTTTCTTACTAAAGAAGAAATTATTCATATTTAAAAATAAAATATTTTCTATCAGAAAGTAAATATATCCTTTTTTAAGCCTCCGTTGTCAACAGGTCAAAAAAGAGTAACAGATTTTTTTTAAAGGCTTTAAAAAACTTATATAAAATTTAAATAATTCTCACTATTTAATTTAATTTTCTATTTTAAATATTATTTTTAGGACTTTTATGAAGAAAATTATCAAATGCATTTAATGAAATATTAATAAATTAGATGATTCATTAATCTTTGATGCATATAAAAGTATATATTCAGTGCATATTTATTGATTATTTATTGCATAATTATGATTTTATGTAAATATTAGAGTTGTTTAAATGTCACAAATCTAAAGATTTTTTTTAACTTTGTCTTGGTTTTTATTTAGAAATTTGAAACAACTCTGGTAATTATACGTAAATTAAAGTAAATTTTCCAAAATTAACATTTAAAAAGTAAAAAAAAAACTATTTTACGTTACGATATTTTCGTAAAATTACTAAAATTCTGGTAATATTAAAGTAAATTTACTCATTTTACAGTATTTTACAGCATTTTACAGCAGCGGGATCAAAAAAGCTGTTACTCTTGTTTCTTATGTTTTCAATAATTAATATTTTATAATAATTAATATTTAATAATATTCATTTAATATTTAACATTTTTTTTAATTGTTCGAATATAAATGCCACAATATCTATGCGTTGGCAATTTTCGATAAATCTCCCAGCACTCATTGTCACTTCTTGAGTCTCAAATGTTCTCAAGCAACAAATTACTTGGCAAAAATTGTGTCCCCAACTCTTATTTATGATGAGACTTATCAAAAAATCTATTCACAATAATTTTAATATAAAAATTTAATTTTAAATTTTTCTGCTATCTGATTGAATTTTTTACTGATTTAAAATTTTATTAAAAAACATTTCCGTTTCTTAATAATTAGTTGGATTATAAAATTGAATGGATAAAATTCTTTTTAAATATTATTTATTATTTTGTATAAGATGATTCTAAAAAATATTTTTAAAATAAATTTATTTTTTGGAATCGTTCTCAACTTTGAATTGGATAATAGCTTCTTCACCCATTGATTTTAAAACGGTTACAATCAGTGATTCATCGGCGTCAAACTTGGCTTTGATGTCATTACCTGAAAAAAAAAATGTTTAAAAATTTATTTCCTTTCTATTAACTCTTGGTTACCTAAATCACCAATTGGCAATTTAATGTCATCTCTGGTGTCATTTTTCTCAGGATCCAACAAAGATACAAATCCATCATCGGTAATATCCATCAAACTGTACTCTTTGCGAGCAACGTTTGGTACCATCATGTTGTGAGTTGATGGAGAGATATCTTCGTATTTTTTTCCAGTAAAGATATCAATACCGACCATGTTTACTTTGGCATGACCGTGCTTTCCGGTTTTTGAAGTTGACATTTCAACAATTTTGCACGGTCTATCCTTGATCAAAACGAAGCCGTTTTTTCTCAAAGCAGAGCATTGCATTGGAAAGCTTTCTGAGCTACCGGACTGAGCTTCGTCGAAACTGAACTCTTCGTTATCTTGATCGGCCATTTTAATTATGAAAATGAATCTAAACTTAATCAAGTTTTAATTTAAAAAAATAAAATTATTTTGTTCAAGAGAAGTTTTTCTAAGTTTGCTTCAAATTTTTTAACTTTTGGAGAAATAAAACGTGTTTAGTTATTTGTTTTAATTCAGAAACACTGAGCTTAGTCTTATGTTTTTATACCATAGACGCATCCATTTTAATTTTAATTTTAATTTCTCAAGCAAAATTATCTTCATTTAGCATAAGTGCTAAAGAAAGCGTGCAGATTTAAAAAATGCACATTCACCAAGATGCTTGATTTTTTGGTTGCTCTATCTATTTTTTCCAAAATCTCTTAATTATCAAAGTATTTGGCAACAATGTGTTTGGCACAAATTATTGCTTATTTATACTGAATGAACATAAATATTTTTTTGGTTGCACTTGATTGTGAAATTTTTTACATTTTACATTTCTTAATTATCAGTTTTATTTCAAAACAGTTTCAAAACTAAATTTAAAATTTTATTTTCAAATTCTTAAATATTTTTTAACGCATATTAAAAAATGATTTTTTTTCTTTAATTTTTCTGGAATTTTAAATGGCCTAAATTTCACAAACACAAATTAAAATTTTCTTCTAGTCTTAATAAATGTTTGAGAATTCATTCTTCTAAAATGATTAGCAAAACTATATTTAAGTGACTGATTTGAAGTTTTACTTATCTTATAATTTTATTTTAATCTTTTTTCAATGATCCAAATAGGAGTCATTATCTAAAACTCATCTTTCTTTATTTTTCTAATTTTTATTTTTTTCTTATAAATAATTTTTTTAAATGTGATATAATATTTTAATTTTTATCTGATTGTTTAAATTTTTATCTTTTAAATTAGCAGTAAGCGACCCTAACGAGCTAAGCTTCTTTGACGCTATGGCAGGATATTCGAATGTTTTTTGTTTTGATAAAATTTAAACCATTCCTTAAATTGTTTTTGTAACTAAAATTAATTTTTTACCACTAAATTAAATTAATTTTATAAAAAGCTATTTTATAAAATTAATTAATTATTAAACTGTTAACGGCTTCGTTATGTTCATATAAGAGTTATAGCTAATAGACAGGGTTCTAATAAAAACGTAACGACCATAAAGACGGATTCAAAAACCGTTCATACCGTCTGACGATTTTTTAGAATATTTTTATTTATTAATTCTTATAAATTATTTAAAAAAAAAACAATTTTTTCACCTAAGGATTTATGAGTTTATCATTTAGAAATCAAATATTAAATTAAAATAAACCTGAGCTAAGTAGGACGGTCACCGTTTGTCGGACGGCACCAGTCGTCATTTTGAGCGATTGAAGGACGGACAGTTAGTAAGCGTTATGTTTTTATTAGAACCGCTGTTTTTACCAAAATAGTAAAAGAAAAAAAAAAATTATTTAAGCAAATTCAAAAAAGCTTGATTTGCAAAAGGAACCCCATATATGTTAAATTAAAAGAATATGTTCCCTTTTCTGATCTAAGGAAAGGCCTTTGGTTAGATGATAAAACCTTTGAAATTTTAATTAAAATTTTATTTAAAGTTATTAAGGTGACTTACTTCCAAGATTTTAGGGAGACATTCAAGTGAATCCAATTTTTTGCTAATTTCTCCGAGATTTTTTTCTAATCGGTTTATTTCAGTCATTCGAAATACTTTCGGTAAGAGATGATCAGGATTGGTTAAATTTAAAAAAAAAAGGAAAAAAATGACAGTTTGAGTAGAATGGCGAGTAATAATTTTGCTAAAATGAGGAAGGAAATTAATATTCTTATTTAAAAAAAAAAATAAATCAATTTTTTGAAAAGTTGCATATTAAAATAAACCGACTAGAAAAAAATCTCGGAGAAATTAGCAAAAAATTGGATTCACTTGAATGTCTTCCTAAAATCTTGGAAGTAAGTCACCTTAAAAACTTTAAATAAAATTTTAATTAAAATTTCAAAGGTTTTATCATCTAACCAAAGGCCTTTCCTTAGATCAGAAAAGGGAACACCAGAAATTGAAACTCAAGGTTCGTATTTAAATAAAGAAACTTATGTTATCTCACAAGAAAGTGATGATGAAACAAAAAACGAATCCGATTTTTTACAAGTATGTCTTTCTATGTAAAAATATTTTTTTTAAATTTTTTTTATTTTTAAGATAATAAACATAAGCCTTATTTCAAAAATCTTCTTTCAAAATACATTAGAAACAAAATACCGGATCGATCGAAAAAACTTGGTATGGATAAATAAAAAAAAAACCCACACATAATTGATAAAATTAAAGGTAATTAATTTATTTAACTTGAAAAGTTCTAAAACAAGAATTTAAATCAATTACAGAAGTATTTGAGAAGGCGAAAAGAGAACATGACTGGAAATAAAAGTGGAATTACTGCGTTAGAAAAGATCGAGAAACTGCTAAATATTTAAAATAAAAACTAAGAAAATTTGTTTCTTTTATTTTTTATTTTTGGAATAATAAATTTAATATTATAAAAAAAGCAAAATTAAAAAAAATTCAGAAAGTTGGTTCCATGACTGACGGGGGTCGGTTAGATCGGACAGCTAGACCTTGAAGTCAGACAAATTGCTTTCGCTCATTGCGCCTTTCTGTGGAAATCTTTGCCTCTTCGTCATCATTAAAGTCAAAATTGATTTCCACATCGTCCTCTCTTCTTCGACATCGGTGCAAATATCAACATTCACAGTGTTTTCCATGGGCTCGTACTCGTCGGTCTTTGAAGATTTTCTGCTCCGCTTGGACTCGTCAAGTGTAACGCACTTGCTCTTTTTGCCGTCTTCGTTCTCATCGCCATCATCGTCACTCTCTTCTTTCTTCTCGCTGGCACTGGCCGCCCTCTTTCCATAATACGCGCCCTGGTCGTCTTAAACACCGACAACAACACTGCCGAGTCCTCATAATGAACCAATGAGCATTCCACATTGTACTCTTGAGCATTTCTGATCATCAACTCGACATCATCGGCCAGCTGATCCAAACAAGTGTACTTGCTGTCCTTGCGCTGGAACAGCTCTTACCCGTCCTGGCTGCGCGCTATCATCTGATTGACGATTTCGTCGTTGGACACTTCAGAGTCGTCGTCGACATCGTTCGGCTCCTGGTTCAGGATGGCCTGCATGAACTGGCGTAACTCTTTGCCCGTCACTTTGGCGTCGAACATGCCCCCCGTTTGGATTACTTTTGAGTCGATGTTTAGCTTTTGTTTGGCTGCGTCAACAATTATTTTTCTTTCCGAGTTCACAATCACTCGGAAAAAGACGCGCACCTCGTTTTTGTGGTCGATAAGGTACGCTGGGTCAAAGGCCTACAAATCTTGCTACGAATTTCGAATAATTCGGACGGTCCGGTGGGCTGGTAGGAACGGATGGTCGTCGACCGCTGAACAATCTGGACGGTCGGACGATTTTTGAACCCGTCATTTTAGGCGTTACGTTTCCTTTAGAACCGCTGTAGAACAGAGAAAAAGTGTTACTAATTTTGGTGGAAAAGTAACTTAAATTATTTATTGAAATATCATGTAAATCTTATTTAATTATTTTTAAAAGGTAATATTCTTATGACAAACTTATTAAGGCAGGAAATAGAAAGCAATGATTGGGCAATTAATATACTAGTCAAGCTAAATATAAATGTGATAGATAAATTTAAAAGCTGGATAGGTGACTTCCCATTTGAAAAATTTTCCAAAGATTTCAAAATGAACAACAGTCAAGAAATGATTTTAGAAGGAATCAAGATTTAGAATTCATATATTCATTTTTACAATAAATTAATTAAGCAATACGTTGAAAAAAATCAAGTGAATAATTCTATTGTTATTTTCTAAAACCCCTTTTGGGATATTAAAAAAAAGAGGTCGACCAAAAAGTCATAAAAAACAACCGACAAAAGAAAAAAGAAAATATTAAATATTTTTAAAAAATGAACAAGAAGTACGAAAAAATAAATTAAAAATTGTACAAATCAGTGAAATTTGAATCTTAAATAAAACAAAATAGAATGTAAATTTGTAAAAAATGTTAAATCGAAAACAAAAATAATATTTGTAATAGTGTTGGTGTTCGTGCAAGCGGAAAGTTAACGGTTCCATGACCCGTTTCACAATCGTTTAGATTTAAACGATTGTGAAACGGGTTTAAAAAGGATCAAAAAAAAATGGGCCAATACACACGAGTAACCGCCCGTCTCTTGAACCGGTTAGCTCTGTCCGCATCCAACACTAGTTTGTAAGTAAATAAGTAATGATAATAAATATATTTTTTTGATAATCTATATAATGTTAATATTAAAGAAGCTTAAATTCGAAAATAATTAATACTGTTCGTAAGTAAATCAAAATTAATCAAATTATTCTTTAATCATCTTCACACAAACGGCTTAACCATTGAAACTGACACGATTAATTAAAAAAACATGTTTTCAATTGAGCCATTTAATAGCATATCGGAAATGTTGGTTTATTATCTATTATTCGAAAAAAAAAGTCTTAAAACATTACAAAGAATCACATAATTAATTAAAAAGGTTTAAGCAGTATTCGTTGCACCTTTTTCAAATTCCTTCTTAATCGTCCTTGGTTTAAGATCTGGTTTAATTTTTAAAAGTTTTTCGTTGCCTATTGCTAAGTTTCTTTTTAATTAATTGTTAAATAAAAAATTGTCGGAATGGGATTTGTCGGAATTGACTTTGTCGGATAGGTCTGCCAGCCGATTTCGCTTTACTCTTCCTCAATATTATTTAGTTTTAAATATTCTGAGAGCCTTTCGGGTTAAACTTAAAGTGTTTTGGCTTTAAAATTTATTTGGCACTGTTCCTTTCTGAACTTTTTGTACATTTTCAAAATTAATTTAGAAAAGGTATAAAAAGAACAGAAAATACAAAAAGGAACAGGGCCAAATTGAAAAGTACAAATCGTGTCATCAAAAAAATTAACAGTTTATCTGATATAGGAATCGGTGCTTCGACTCTAAACCAGTTCAAGAACAGGCAAATGGAAGCATCCCGATGGACCTGGGAGCCTCGATGTAACGAGGTCATTCTTCCACAACGACCACCGGAACAGCAGCACTGTCTTCAATCCAAGTGTCCAAGACAGCCAACATCCACCTATTTCATATGGCCACTGTAAAGCAGCTGCCATAGACGGTTTCCTTAAGAACTTGTCCTTTTAAGCCTTTTTGCTGTAGCTTATTATTATTATTATTATTAAATATGCGATATTGAGTCAGGAAAATTTTTAATTAAAAATTTGTGGAAATTAATATTAATGTTATTTTGAAAAATAAATTTATTAATGATTATATGTATAAAAAATTTAATTCAAATTAGATTCGTTTAATTAGTTACAAAAAATTTAATATTTAACACCGAAAAAAATTAATTTTCTAGGCTTGATAAAATGTCCACGGGCATGGTCTTTAGTCGGTCGAAGAAATTATATGATTAAAATTTCTCATTCAAATCCGGAAATAAAAAACACTTGAGCTCAAATAGAACACATATAAACATTGTAACTATAATTTATTCTTAAAGAACTAAACCAAAAATTTAAATCGAGGAATTGATTTTACCATTCGGACAAAAAAATTGAGCACTTTGAATTCAATACATCGACCCCGTACCTTTAAATTCTGATCAAAAACCAAATGATTCATATCGGACACCCAATTGCATAAAATATTTAAAATTTAAAACAAAAAAAAATCTAGAATCGTTTAAATTAGTCCCAATAGTTCATTTCATTTATCAATACTTTCTAGTTCCAATTCACTATCTTCCTTGATGCTATCATTTCTGTTAATCAAAATAGCCTCGTTTTGTTTCGAAAATGCCTCAGTCGAACCCTGACTCGATTGATCCGATTCGTCCTCAGCTGATTCGCGCCAATATACTGTGTTTGCCTGTAAGTTGGACATTACCTCCGGTAAGTCAACAAACTCATCCCAATGTTCGAACATGTCTTCAATAAAATACTCAATAAAGCTTATTTGAGCTTTTGGTATGCTACAAACAGCCCGATCATATGTAGGCATAACAACTGGAAGACCTTTTTCTTTTTCTTCATCAGTCTTAGATAAATTAAATAGATTAAAAGTCAAATAAAAATTTAGTTTAAATTTTCTTTTCTTTTCAAAGCCATATCGTTTTTTAAGTTTTTTTTTCATAGAAAAATTGACCAAATTTGGATGAATTTTTTTCAAATTAAATTGTAAATTGATTATTAAAATCTGAAATTTTATTTAAAAAATTTATTGTAATTTATTTTGATAGATAATTATTTGTGATTATTTTTTTTTAAGAGACATAAAACATTTAACAAATGATATTTATTTTTTCTATATTGATAATTTATTCATCTTAAAAAACCTTGAAAACATTAATAAAAACAGTTCTTTTAGAAAAATTTTAATTTTTCGCATTTAAAATTAATCACATAATATTAATGTATACTATAAATAAAAGATGATCTTGGTAAATAAATGTATTAAATGTACTTAATAAAACAATTATTTACTAGATAATAAATTTAACACCTAGATAAAATTATTAACTAATAGAATTAATGGACACATTCTAAGAGAAAACAATTAAATTGCTAGATAATTTTATTGATTAACGAGTAGTTCCGAGAACACCGAACCTAGAAGTGAAGACACTAATACCGAAACATACGAGGTGGCGCCACAACAAACTCGTTCTATACCTCCTTCTGGATTTAATAAAACAGCAATCGTTCAACAGAATGTCAAGACTTCGCTGTAGTTGTATGTCATGACCGAAACATTACATGTGCAAACACGTTATCAGAATAGCTGAGCGCATCGCTCTCTTCGAATTCCCAGCAAGTGTCAAATCAATACCAATTGGCCAGAAAAGAATATCCGGTAGACCAAAAAATACGGCAAATGGCTTGGAAAGACAACCCAGTATCGCTGTCAGTGATTCTAGCAATGAAGATACGTATGAAGACTAACTAGATATACCGGGAAATAAGCAAACAAATATTCAAATCAACAATACAACAGAAATCATTTATGAAAACGAAGTGGAAGAAGAAATAAACCACATTGAATTGCGAATTCCTGCTGGTATAGAAACAACTCAACCCAAACGTGGTCGTGGTAGACCAAAAAAAAGTGTCAACGATGATCAAAACACTCAATCAAAAAAAAGAGTTGCTTCAACAATAATCAAATTGACGCTGAACATGTTCTTGAGTCGCTCAATTAAACAAGAAAAAATTAAGTACTGATTAATTTTATATAGTTTTTTTCATTTTCTTGTCTATCAAATAATTTCTTTATCTAGTAAAAAATATTTTTATATAGTGTTTTGTCTTTTTTTCTATTAGTTAATAAAAATGGTTAATAATTCTATTAGTTAATAGTTGATTTCATCTTTTTTTCAAATTTATTTTTATATGAAGTTAAAATTAATTACGATAGCAACACGAACCATGAAAATAAAGAAGAATATAATTGCTAGTATTTGAGCTATTCTTTTTAGAAAAAATAGCTCAAATGCAGTATAATAGAAAACCTAAATCCATAAATTAATTTTTTTTTTAATTAAAATAATAGATTGGAGAAAACCCCGGGCAGTTTGGAATGGTCGTTAACCTCCCTTTCAGCCCCCGTGATAAAAAGATTTTGATAAAATAATAGTAGTAGTAGTAGTGTGAACTGCTGTACAGCGAAAATGATCGCTATACCAACGCCAATATGGCGCCTGGCCCATTAAGAGCCTTAATAAAACAAAATTTTTTGAAAAACAGAATCTAATAAATGTTCGAAAAAATTGTTTAAACTTTTTCTTTTTAACTTAAAATGTGTTTGTTAAATCACATGACAGATTTGTGCTGAACACAGGCATAATAAGTCTAAACAAAAATAAAATTAAAAATAAGCCCATGAATTATGAATTATGTAAAAAGAGGATTTTTGTTGCTTCTAATAGATAACAAAAAAAAATTCTATCATCATTAATGATACATTTTAAAATTTATAAGACTCAATCTGAATTTAAACCAAAAAGAATCATTGTTTAACAAAAACTTTAAAAAGGTTTTATAAAAAAGGTTTTTTTTTAAAAACAAAATATATCTCCCCGATATTTTATGGCATTGAAAAATTAAGCCTTCCTAAAGGAAAACAATATAAAAAAGAGTGATTAAATTTATTTACTTGTTGAAAGTATTCGGATGCTATGCGATCAGCCCATTCTTTGTAAATATCCAATGGTCTGCATGGATTGCTCACATCAGCACATTTAATTAAAATTCTTTTTATCAATATTTTATTCTCCGGCAACTGAAGCATGTCCAAACTCTAAAATTTAAATAAAAAATTTTTAATTGAACATTTATTTTTATTCAAACCTTAATTGCTAATTTTTCGTCCGTCGATATGCTGAACTTATTTACAAATTTGTTCAAATGTTCAAAATGTTTATTCATTTCGGTAGCCAGTACCATGTCGATTACCACCGCTCTGATCGCGCGATATTCATCTCTGGTCAAGTTTTGAAATATGTTGGCATTTTGACTTTGTCTAGTTAATTGGAAAGCCAGCGCGGCATGATGGTTTTCCAAAACAGCTCTTCACAAATAAATTAATATATTTTAAAATTTCCTTTAATATTTCTTATTGATTACTGATCGTTGTACAAAAGAGCCAAGTCATTATCAGAATTGCATAAAAATGCATTTGTTCTTCCAGGGTGGTTAAGATCGTGCACAGCTGCAGCTATCAACGAAGCACATCTATCCACATCGTCCAAAATTTCCTTATTAAAAAATAAATAATTCGTTCCTAAGAAGAATATTTTTTCTTACGGTTAGTTTATCGGTGGACAGGAAGTATGCTGTTGCATGCAAAACATCGCTGGCATGGGTTGAATTATGATAAGGATTTGATGGTTTATAATTAGATTCCATTAACGTTAGCCAATTAACTAGCATACTTTCACTAATTTTTAAATGTTGACACACGGAAAATCTGTTCATTGTTTTCAAGCCCAGAGTTATGAGTGGTCTTAAATATTAGGAAATTTTTTAATTGAGAAAATATCATACCACTTGAGAAGAGATGCAACTATACCACTTGATCCTAAAAAAAATACAACGCGAATCTTAAAGAAGATTTCTTATCCAAATTGAGATTAAAAAGTAAAAGAGAATGTTTAGATAAAGATACTTCGGCAAAAGAATACCAAAAAAATAAAGAGGTTAAAAATTTTTTAAAATTGATTATTTGACAGATTAATTTTTGAATAAAAAATTTTTTTTTCCAACTTTTATTTTTTTAAACTAAGAAATATTTTTTTAAAAAGACAATGGTTTAGAATAAGATTAAATTTAGGTAGCAAACTCTTCTTCTTTCATGAGGCATTACGGTAAAAGCAAATTTTTATTTACAAAACATTAACAGTTCGAGTTTTCACAAATCGAATGGTAAATAATTGGAATCAACTAACTCCAGATTCGAATCAAACTCATTTTAATTAAAATTTTAATATTTTTTTTTTTTTGTTTTCTAATTATTTTTTATATAATAATTTTCTACAAAATATCGCTAAATCTTTTTACATTATATCATGACAAGAGGGTTTAAACGAAGGCTAAAGCTATCCGGAAAAACCCTGGGGAAACCCAAAATTATTTAATTAATAAAAAAAAAAAACTAACTCCAGATGTAATTGAGACTCCAACAATTAACCAATTCAAGAATCAGATAGACAAATTTTTTAAATATAAGGACTTGTGTTAACGGCTATTATAATGCAGATGATTGCGTTCCATCTTTGGGTTAAACCAAAGATTATAGCCATAAACTTATATTATTATTATTTTTATTATTATTGTAGTTTATAATGGAATTAAATATATCCAAAATAAAACGCTACAAATTTTATTTTATTAATAAAGTATCAATAAAATTTAACTATTTAACATATTTATTTTTTATGTGAAATTTTAAGTTATGTAAATAAGAATAAAGCTATTGAAAAAAAAGTATAAACAATTTTTTTAACTTAAAAAAAATATTTGAATTGATCATCATCTTCAAGTTTCCATACTTAAGGACTTTTTTTACAGAAATTTACATAGACACTTTTTATAAATACACTATTAAAAAAAATAATTAGACTTCCTTTTTTATTATTTAACTTTTTGATTTTGTTTATAAAGCCTTCTCTACGATTTAAAAAAATAATCCTACAATTCCTCGAAAAATATCACTTTAAAATATTTTCAAATATTGAACTTTGTCGAGTAATGAGGATTTTTTCTTTGAAACTTTTCTATTTTATTATGTCAAGACTTTGTCAAACTGCGATTTATGAAAAAAAATAATTTTAAGTCAAAGCTTTCTTTAAATATTACTCAAAAAGTCGAAAAGTAAAATTTTATCTCATTTGAAATTGATATTTAAATTTGAAAAAATCAAATTTTTTTTTTGTTTTATCAATTTTGTTTTTCATTATTCTTGCAAATAAATTAAAAATTTTGTTCTAAAGAATAACGTTAAATAATAAAATTTAATTCAATTTTTTGTTTTTTTTTTTAATTTTTCAATAAATTTTTTACACGATTTCTATAAAAAATAAAATTCAATTAGTATTTTTCTATCTGATATTTTCCTATAAAACTAAAATTCTGTGATTTGTCTTTTTTATTAATTTTGAATTAATACATCATCAAAACAAAAATTTTATTAGCTCTCTAGTTTTCGAGTTTTCAATTTACCCTGAAAATAATATTTATAAGTTATTTTCTACAACCTTTTTATGCATTTTAAGGTCAAAGATTATATTACCGTAATACTGGCGCAAAGAAAGAGCGATCTTCAGAGGATACATTTATTCTTTAAATAGCTTAAATAAGAGGAATTTTTTAACTCATAATAATGAATAATGGTTTATAGCGTAATAGCTAAACTAGAGGTAATCATAAATAGAGAAAAGCCTCTCTTATCAAAATAACGTAATTATCCAAATTGAGTATTTAAAATTTTATTAAAATTTTTTTTAGTGACACGCTATTGTAGCATATAAAAGATTCTATAATGACATGTTACAAAATTCATTTAAATATGTTATTTAAGTTATTAGTAATTTTTTTCTTTAAATATTTCTAGCTTTACTCAATACGTTAACGGGACAGGTAGAACGAAACATTTATAAAGATAAAAAAACAAATAAAGAAAAAAGAACATATAGAAAAATATTGACTTAATGAATGAGAACAAAACTCAAAAAACATAAATTTAAAATACAATTTTTTTAATATTTTTAGTTAGATAAAAAACTTTTTTAAACTTTAGGGTTTAACTATTTCTTTAAACCATTCTTGAATTAGATGTAGTCTAAATTTTGTCTCATTTTAACTGTTAAATTTATTCTTTAAATAATTTATGTTTTATCTATTTTTGATTCGTATGGTTAATGTTTTTTTTTCTCTCATTATATAAGCTAAAATTAGTAAAATTGATTATATGTTTTTTTTTTTTGTTTTTTCTCTCTTTTTATGTTTATTTCTACCTCACGATGTAAAAAGATAGAAAGTAAGATACTTACTTAAAATAAAAAAATAATCTTTTTAAGGTGTAGCATTTAAAAGATATTTTGCTTTCTTATTAGAAACTAAGCTATGATATTATTTTCAGTTTATTAATTATTAAATATGTGTAATATTTTTAGTATCATTCAGAATTTAAAAGTGAGCAAAAATTATAATGTCAATGTGAAATATTTAAAAAATAAACTTGAAAGAAAATTGAAATTCAAAAATCGAATCTTAACTTATTCTTTAAATAATCCAACCGTGGAAAAAGATAGCTAATTACCTAACACCTTAAACAGTTTCTAAAAGAAAAATCTTTAATAACTATATTTTTATTAACTCATTTTAAAAATACTTTTTTTATTTGCTTTTTATTTTGTTTTATTTTATATTATATTATCTAGCTTTATTTAGATTTTTTTTTATATTCTATTCTAAAATAGCTTAAGCAAGAATAAAAATTTTGATACTAAATACAAAGTTAATACCGTACATCGTATACCAAGAGATGGGTTCTCTAGTTTTAGTTAAAAATTTCCTCTTATTTATGTTACTTTAATAAAAAAAAAGTGTCCTCAAAAGAAATTCCATTAATTACAAATCTTAAGAATTGTCGATTAGAAGGAAAAATGAGAAAAAAATACATTTCTTTGAGTTAATTTTTTTAAAGGGAAAGTTGAATGTGTAAAAAATTCATTTAAAAAAGATATACATAATCTTTTTTTTTAATTTTTGAAAAATATTTTTAAAAAATTAAAAATTGAAAATCTTAAATTTTCTTTTAAAAAATTTTTTTTGAAAGTTCAAATAAAATTTTACCTTTTGTTAGTGAGCCGCTCTAAGGCTATGATGTCAAAAGCCCATGATTCTTCGGTCTCAAGAAGTTGTATAATGTCGGGCGAAAGATTTCTGACGTAATTTTGAACCGAATTAGACTCATTGTTAAGTAAAGCTATAGAAGAAAAAAATTAAATTTTGAACCAGAAAAATGACAATTCTACGTTTAGTTCCAACAATGCTTCCTTTGGCAAAGCGCTTTTGTAAACCGTTCGACATGAGACCCGAAACAAGATCGCTAGTGTGCTTATCGCCATCTAGCAAAAGTGGATTGTAAAGCTCTGTGGATCGAAGTATGTCCAATGCTTTGTCTAAATTTTGCCTAACTAATTCGGTTTTTGAGCTTTCATGTGCCAGACTAATTATATTGATAACTTTTCGAATCGGTGCCTCGATCGATTGCTGGTGTACTTTGGCCATTGAATGACGACGCGAGGGAAATTCGTTGCCAGTCGATTGAATGTCATAGGATCGCTTTCGGAATTGATTGCTTGATGATGTACTCAATTGGGGATCTTTGAGAAAAAATAAATTTAAAAAAATTAACTTTTTAGTTTTTTTATTCGAAGTGAATATTGACACAGTATGTGTCAATATAATTTTTTAATGGAACATAATGTGTCAATATTCCAATTTTATTTACACAGTGAATATCCTATTTGATTAAAATTGTTCCTTATTTTTTTTTTGAATAAAAAAAAAAAATATCTAACTTTCTCCTATCTAACTTTTCAAATTTTTTTTTATTTTTTCTTTTTTTTTGTAACTAGATTTTTTTTACTTTCATCACCCAAGTGGTGTTTTTTTGAAATAAATAATAATAAATAAATTAAAAATAAATTTTGAACCATCAATCTTGTATCATCAAAATTATATACCTGAATATTAAAATATTGAATTTTAAAAAAATTTGACTAAAGAATTTTATAAGTCGTCTTTTGCTATAAAACCCGATCACTATTCAAAGATAACTAAAGTTAGTATATTTTATAAATGACAACTTTTTTTCTTTTAGATTTAAATTTCGCATTGTTTTAATTAAAAGGCAAAGAAATAAACTATTAAAATAAATAAAATAATTAGGAAAATAGATTAATTTTTGAAGACTTAAACTTGTCATTTTTTCACTTTCGTAAAATTAAATGCACAAAAATAGGAAAAATTTAATTTTTTAATTAAAAATTTTAAAAATAAATTAGAAGTACAGACAATATTTAGCCTTTAATCATAATTAATTTCCAAGCAAATTATTTGATTTCATTTGATTCAACAGAATGAGAACCTCTCTTTGGACTTAATGAGACAAAAATTAAGAAAAAAATCTAAATGAAAAAAAGCTGCCATATTTTTTTGTTTGATTAGACTTAAATTAGGTTTAAAAAAATGTATTTTTGTAATATAATTCAATAATTTTTATTTATTGGAACATAATGTGTCAATATTCCAATTTTATTGACACATCATGTGTCTATAGAGCCACTCTTTTTTATTAGAAGAATTTTTACTGAATTCAGGCGAAGACCGAGTTAAATCGTTGCTAGTGTCAGTTTGTTTTTCATTGTCAGATATGGTTCCGTCATCTATGGAGCTGGTTGCGGTGTGCGAGTCCGACTTGATCATGTCGGCGAACCGCTCGAAATCACACGACTTTTTGGGTATATTTAGGGAAGTTATTTTTTTCAAAATTGGATGAGTGTTCTCATCGTTTGGTTCGTTTGATTTGAAAACGTTTTTGCTCTTTAGATTTTTTAGTGCTACTTTATCTGACGTTTTTGTTATAGTTACATAATTTTGAATTTTACTAAATAAAAATTTTAAAAATTCACTTTTTTTTATTTTATTTTAAGCTAAAAAAGTACTTGGTATCGCCTTGCACAATGATCGGAATTGTTATACTCGAGTGATTGGACACCTCGCCAGTGCTTTTTTGAATTGGCAAAGAGAATTCCCATGCCATGCCAGCTTTAACATGCTCAGTTTTATTAAGTATTTCATTTTTGTCGAGCTTGTGCAGGTTGTGAAAACTTTGTCCACTCACCTCATTTAGCGACAAACCAGTCAATTTTTCAAACGCGTTATTTACATACTTTTATAAAAAAAATATAAAATTTATTATTTATAAAAAAAATTGGAATTTATTGTAAAATAATTAAATTACTAGTAGTTGGAACTTTTCGTTCATAATCTCTATGGGATCACTTGTGTATTCGAGAGCTGTGAATAGAGTGTGAGCCGCTTGAAGTCGTTTTACGCTGGACACTTCGCCATGTTCCAAAGTTAACAGGTCATTTTTGTATCTCATCAAATTGGTCGTCTCAGCTATTGCCTTTTTTTAAATGGTGAAATTTTAAATGTCAAAAAATGAGATGATTCTCAATTCTCACTTTATTAAAGCCCATCCTTAGAAATGGAAGAACGCAAGGCACCTCTCTGTCCTCACTAAAATTTTGCATAAAAAATGTTTTAATTATTTAAAACTTAAAAAAATAAATATTCTATTTAAAGTACTTACTAATTATGTGTTAGAGCTATAATCACTGTGTAATGGAACAGCTTTCGAATAAAGCTTAAAAAAATTTGAAAATTAAAATTAAAATTTTTGGTATTTTTTAAGGTGTCTAAAATTGGCTTCTAGCGTTAAATTAATTATTTTGTGAGTATTTTCTCAAAGAGACTGATTTGGTTCGGAAAAAAGAAAAATCTAAATTATTTAAATAAATTACGAAAAAATAAAAATCAATTAAAATAATTATGAAACAAGTTAACTGTTAAATCTAATGAAAATTTTCAATTGCCTAAATCAATAATTACTTTTCAATCGCGTAGTTAATATTTATTATCAAATAAATAAAAGCCATAAATATTTTCCTCTAAAAAAAATGAAGACTGTAATTTTTTTAAATCCAGTAAAAAAAAATCGATCGAAATTTTTAATATAGAATTATGTTTGGTACAACAACAAAAAAATAATTATTGTGTATTCGACAATTTAAACCTTTTACTATCACATTGAAGTCAAGTTATTAAAAAAGAATGTTTTTATTTATGCAATTGTGAATTAATTAATTGATTTTTTTTTAATTATTGAAAAATCATGATTGATTGAAAATCTAAAAATAATTAAATCAAAGACATTGAAATTTACATAGCCTTTTAGCTTTTCAAATTTTAATTCTATTATTTGAAAAAAATTTTTCAAATTTTTTTGTAAATTAAAATAAATACATTGCCAAACACAGATATATTATTAACTTTTTTATATTTTTAAGAGTGATCCATTTTAGTAATCTAAAACTGTCTAAATTATTTTTTAGAAAAAATTAAACTTTAAAAAAACTCATCTGAATAGAAAAAATATCAAGCCAATTTTAGAGTCGAAACGCTGAATTCTAATTTTGAAAAAAGATTCAATTATACAAAAATAAATTAAAACTTTTTTCCGATTTTTCTAGTGAGAATCTTTTCTTCGTATAATTTTATCAAAAAAAAACACAAAATTTACAGTTGAATTTTTTTTAACTAAAAGTTAAAATTAAGTTTAAAAAAATTTTTAGCATATCTCATATTCTGAGGTTACTGAATTAACTAAATGTATAATTTTATTTTAAATTAAAAGTGTAAAAAAACCCAAAAAGAGAAGTGGTAAAGAAAAATTTTTGGCGCATGGAAAAAAATCCTACCGGCAAATGTTCTCGTAATCGTACTGATTTGCGGATGTCTTGTTTGTATTTGCATGAGTTCTCCTACAGTCTATTAACACGAGATCATAATTGACTTTTTTTATAGCTTCGTGTGTTTCCTGAATATTTCTGCTGCAGGTGATCGAATAGCCGCAATTCAAGATGGCATTCTTGAGCGCAATCACTGCCGGGTCTTCCCTGTTTTGTACCAATAGGACCTGCATTACTTTAAGTCCAATTCTTCGACAAATAGACAAGTCTGTGCGGGCGCCGTTTTGTAAACTCAATTGCGTGTTTATGAATACTCGCGATAATTATTTTAAACCGCTTAATTTTTATTCAACAAACAAAAAAAAACTTAAAAAAAATTCTCTTTTTAATGAAGATTAATCTAGTAAAATAAAACAAAAATAAAGTGCTTTTATTCTTTATAATTTCAACGTCTAAAAGATAAAGATAAATATTTGAATTTTATTATTTTTTTTATTTTTTTTTAAAAAGAGATTCACTTGAAACTTAATACACAAATAGAGACATATATTAGTAATATTCTATTGTTCGTGTTTAGTCGAGATTTTTGTCGATTTAAAGCTCGAAATTTGAGCTTGTCAATCAGGTAACTATTAACTATTTTTTTTTGGTTTTTTTTTTCTCTCGAGTTTATTTGAGAATTTTTACCTTTTTTTTTTAGTTTTTTTTTCTTAAACAAATTTTTGAATTTCAAACAAAGTTACTAGCACTTATTTCAATATAAACTCTAACAGTATTACGCTCATTACTCTCTTTTAATTAAAACTTTATTTATTTTAATTTTTTGAAATTCACTTTGGCTCAATTGTGGAAATGGTTTGCCTAGAATTAATTAAATTAAATGGCACGTAAATTGAATAAATTTACCTTTTTGACTTAACTCGTGATTTTTGATAAGCGTCATTAAATTTAACATAAAAAAAATTAAAATTATGGAATTTTATGAGCATATTAAGGTGTACCGATCAAAATTGAGTATCAAAATGTGCCAGACGCTTTTGCTAGAATGGAAACATAAAGACTTGGCATGAGATAAAAAGCCAATACTGAGCTAACACATGTTTGAAAAATTAGATGAAAAATCCATTTAAACTCTAAAAATTATTGAATATTTTTGTCAAGTGAATTTTTTAATAGCTAAAATTAACTTGAATTTGTTTTACCTATTTTGAAATTTTTTCTAAATTCAGCCTGGTTAATCTCGCAGCTTTGTCCTCTTTGTCGAAAAGTAAAGATGAAGTGTCTTTGACGGACAGTGAAGGAACGCCTTGGTGTATGGAGATAAGTTTTGACCAGCGTTTAGAGCTCGCGCAAATCACGATCATTTTTTATCTAGACTTGAAAATATTTTGATTGTCAAAAACAAAAAAGTGTTTACCTATTTTTGTTGGTTGTGTAGCTTGAAGAAAAATATTCCTCACTTAGCATCCCAAGCAAACAAATTTGGAAATAACAATCATAAAATTTCAAAAATCTTATTCTCCTTCTCAAGAATCAAAACAATAAAACTGAATAGTTTTATTATCTGCTCCGAGAGAGAGAAAAAGAGAGAAAGTTGGTTTTTTAATTAGTTTTTTTTTTTTATTTTTTAACTGTTGTTATAGCAATTATATAAAAAAGTCTTTCTGATAAACAAACATAAAATAATAAAGGAAATTTGGAGCCCATTTTAAAACAAATATCCCAATTAACCATCCAAGTTATCTATCTTTCTTTGGCTTTTGCCAAAATAATTATGATAATTGCGATCTATCATTAAATAAAATGATAAAAATGTCTTGCGCAAAGTTGTAATAAAACAAGACCAAGTTAAGCGAAAATAAAACCTTTAGTAGTTTTAGTTTGCTTGCCATAAATTATTTCTCCAAACTTTTCTTATGTGCAATCATTATTTTGGGTTATTATCGCTCCATTGCCTCAACTAAATTTATTCAACTATTTTTATAATTATTATAATTTGAATTCAATTTAGACTCTTTTCTTTCTAATCTTGTTGCAGCGCCTTTTGTTCACACAGCTTTGAATTTCAACAAGAAACACACATCAAAATGGATTTGGGCCTGGAATATGTTCATTGATTGAGCTCTCACTATAAATAATCAACACTTTATTTTGATTATTTATTTTTAATCCTAAATCTATAAAACATTGAAGTTTTTTCAAAAGATTTAATTTTTTTTTCTTGGGCAAAATAAATTTTGAAAAATTCAATAAATGCGCTGAGTAAATTTGCCAAATTGGAGTCAAAGTTAGAGCGCGATGTAAATCGAACCAGTTCTTGTTGCCAGACGTTTCTAGTCAAAACTCAACTTTCCAACAACATTTTCAAAGTTTAAGCTTTTGGCCAAAAACTAACAAATTCTCAGATTTCGGATGAATTGTTTAATTTGAACAAAACAGATTTGGTCTTGACGCTGGCTTGAAAAAAAGCTCTGAGCTCTGTTTATGTCTTAAAACAATTCAAAACTCTAATCAATAATTTTTGAAATTTACTTTCTTTTAAAATGAATCAATTAAATTCTAAGAACAAAATGCTTTGAGCAAACTCAAAAGAATTAGTTAAGGAACTACTATCCTCGCTTTGGAATAATTTAATTTGTCTCTGCAAAAATTCAATTTAACTTAAATTTAGCCTGAAAAAAAATATTAAACAAATGCCAAAATAATTTTAAAGTAATGCCAAAAACCACTGTTTTTTATATGTTCCTAAAAAATTGGCCTCAAATATTTTTAACTAAAGAAAAAATCATCTTTTTAATATCATTTTTTAAATTACTTTTTAAAAAATTAAACATTTTGTTTATTCATGTATACTTATCTGTTTTTTTTTATGTCCCAGAATGATCTAACATTATGTCACCAAGTTATATCATCGCAAAGTTTCCAAATTTTTTAAAATACATATTTATTAAATGCCAGATTTATCATAGGAAATTTATTAAAATAATTAGTCGATTTTAGGTCTGCACCAACTCTAAAAAAAAAAAATTTCCTATTTGTAAGCCAGAATTTTTTCCAAATAAGCATTAAAAATTTCCATTACTGCTCAAAGAAAAAGGTTTTTTTAAATAACTCATTTTGAATGAAAGAATTGTTAGCTTCGGAGCTCTCAGCCGCTTAGAAGGAAATGTTAATCTTCGTTTTTTTTTTATCTAAGCTAATCATCATCTATTGTCTAATTTGCACGAATTTAAATAAATTAATTTTCAAGCAAAATTAATTCCCCCAAAAATAAAAACAAAAAAAACAAAATTGAAATGCATTTTCTTTTCACAGTCCAAATTTGAGAGATAAAAAAGATAAGAAAAGTTGGAAAAACTTGCACGGAAGTAGCAAAAAAATGAGACATATTTTTTATTCTAATTTTCAAAACTCAATATTTTAATCTAAAAGTAAAGTTTGATGAAAAATACTTTTTTTTTTTAATTTTTTTCTAAATCTTTTGTTTTTGATTCAAACAAAAATTAAAATGATAGCGCTCGTGTGCAAAATTTAGAATAAAAAAGGAAGGAAACACCATTTTTAAGAGAATAACAAGATACCACTAGTAAATTAATTCGGAAATTATTTTGTTGAGTGATTCATTTAATCAAAAAAAAATGACATCCCTAAAACCAAAATTTCTCAATAGTCTGATCAATCTGGAGATTGACGCTGAATATTAAATATGGAACTGTTTTCATCAAGTACCCAAAGCTAAACAACAACAAAAATTTCCTAATTTTCTCTTCAAATTTTCAAGTATACCATTAACAATTTACTTAAACTAATTTTCTTGATTGATTTTAGACTTTATTTTTTAGCTAAACACAAACGTGTTCACCCGCTCTTAAATTTAAACAAATTCCAAAATGAAAAATCTCTAAGATTTTAATTGAAACAAAAAAATGAAATATTACATAATTTGAATGAATAAATTAAATGGGGCTCTTTATTTCCTCTAACTAAATAATATAAAAAAAAAACGCGAATCATTAATGAAATTCTGTTTTCAAGTTTTTATACTGCATATGTTTTATTTAATAATTTTGCCTACTTAACTCATTAATTTGAAGCCTTTCGATACTCGAGTAGAAACAATGTACCTAAAATCTACGCCAACATTTCCTAAGCAAAACAGTGATCATGTTTGTTTATGGATTTGCCAAGCATTTTGAACCCACATAACGAATGCATTCAGAATTGATACTTTACTCTATATCGTTTTGTTTGATTGAAACAAGTCTAATCGTTTGTTTTTGTTTCTGGGGAGTACTGTGTAAAGATAAACTGAGTTGTTTTTAGGCAGACTTCTGATAAAAACAATTTCAAAATCATCATTATTTGATTTCTTTTGCATAATTTAGTCATAAATACCTGAAAAACAACCTTAATAAATCAGGACCCTTTTGGTTTTAGAACTAGTTTCATTCTAACATGATAGTTTATCAAATTTAAATTTTTTTTAAATTAAATTGTGCAAAGTATGCACTGAATAATTTCTTTTTCAAACTATTTTGAAAGCCTGTCGTAATATTCTTTTAAAAAAAATTTGAAAAATTTTGAACAAAATTGGTAAAATTGCACTCAATGTAAATTTCTGGATTCGCTTCTTATGAAAGAACATGGTTTGAGAAAAATAGATTTCTGCTTAATAAAGTAAAAATGAGAGATTATCAAAAAATCGATTTCAAATAATTTTTTGGCTATTGAACTTGGCAAATTCTTGTTCAAAATATCGATTAGTATTTTTAGATTTTTCTTAAATTAATAAATTGTCATATCCAAATTGTTAGATTCATGTGCGAGGCCTCTCAAAGTCTTGAATATGCTAATTCGATATTAGATGACAAAATTTTCATCATTATGATTTTAGTTGACTTTGGGGAGTCGAATTTTTGAATTTTTGAATCCAAAATTTGATCGAAGGCTACCGAAACTTAGGTGTAAAATTAAACTTTATTTAATCCCTGTTATTTAGCTTCAGCCTCAGACATAAAAGTGGTATTTAAACAGAATGATTAATTAGCTCTAGCATTTTACTTGTGAAAAATTATTTAAAAATTTTCTGAACTAGAAAAAAGAATTGTTTATTCCAACTAAATCCGGAATTCGCTTTTCTCTTTTTTAATTTAGCTTGTATAACTTAGAGCCTAGAGACTGCATCTAGATAAGAACGAATAAATTTAAATCTCTAATAAATCATCCTGAACAATATTGGCCAAATTATTGGAAAATTTGCATCAAATAAAGCGATAAGATTATCGATTCAATTAAATAAAATCACAATAAACTCAATTTAAATTCAGCTTTTCAATTTTTTATTTCATAAAATAGAGGAAACATGGGTTCAAAATTTCCAAAAAAAACAATAACTCGCTTAGACTGTGTCTTTAAATCTGTGCATTTTTTCTCTGTCAATTCTTTTTTTTATTTTGGCTATCAATTTAACCAAAAAATGATGATGTATTTTAGTTTAACCCACGTCTGTTTTTTTTTAAGCTAATTCAAAACAACATGTGTGAAATCCTACACACAATTTTAAAAATTCCGGTCGTGATGTCAAAATATAAGAAAGAAAAAAAGCAAGTTGTCAAAAAATAGTTAAAATAAATAAATTATTTGAAATTGGTTTTTTGTAAAGGTTAATAAAAAAATTTAATTTATGAAAAATTTGCTCAAAGTTGATTTTAATATTGGAATTAATTTTTAAAAAAATAACAATCATAAAACTATTAAAATCATTTTGAGTTTACTCTTGAAAATAAGCTTATCTTAAAACAAAAATAAAAGTTAAAAATAAACTTTTATTTTTAGAAACATGCAGTTCCTTAAGCGCTTTTTTTAAGATCTTTGCTTAATCTATTAAGTATTTTTTTCTAATAAATATTAATTTATCAAATTTACTCTAAAATGAAAGTACATGAGTTTTTTATTACTTTTCAAAAAACTATAATTAATACCATTGTTTTGTTAATAAAAATATGCAAAAAAAGTCTCTCAGGTCTGGTCAATTTTAAAAAATCAACTATTGAGGTTCTTTGGATTAAAAATATGCTAAAAATTTTTAAAAAAAAATATCTTTTTGGTAAGACGCTTTCAATGATTCGAGAAATTTTAATGTTTTTTTAAGTCCAAAAATTTAATTTATTTAGGTTAAAAATAAAGTCGGATTTTTTTCCTTCTTTACCATAAAAATTTTTTAAGCACTTTAATACTTTAAATTGATTAAAAAAGGTTAATGATCTATAAAATCTCAAAAAGTTTTTAAAATATTCTAAAAATTTTTTTGATACAAAAGACACACACCAGCTAATGTGTCTTGTTTTTTTGAAAATCGAACCGAAAAAAGCTTTTTGCATACTTAATCCTAATAGGATACGATTATTATCTTTTGATAGTTGTGCATCTTTTTTTTTTCGAAGAAAGAAAAATCTTCATTCATTATTTGGAAAGAAAATCTAGATTTTAAAAGCGAAATAATTCTTTCTTTTAATTAAAGCTAAAAATACTTGTTTTGATTCGAGTTTAAATTTAATTAATTTTAGAAACCCTCTAAAACAAAAATTATTTTTTAAAATTTTTTCAAAAGGGTAATTTTTAAAAACAAAAATCAATAATTAATTGCAAGTTAATGTGACAAACATGATAATGGAATTTCAATCAATCAAGCAAAATACTAATTATCTGGAAAATTTCGCATCCTTAATGCTGTTTTAAGATTATTTTCAGAATAAAAAAACAAGTTTTGCCTAAACAAATAAAATCATTAATTTTTTTCCAGCCGCTAATTTTTTTTAAAAAAGAATTTCTTAAGTTTTATTTAAAATACAAGACTTTTTAATTGAAAATAATGTTTTTTTTTTTCATCGATAATTTTTTTCTTTAATAAAAAAATTCAAAGCTTTCTAATAGATAAAAACTATTGATAACATAACTTAGAGAGAATGATTTGACATATAAAAAGATTTTAATGAAAATTGACCTCAATAGAAAGGTAAGAACAAAAGTGAAAAAATATATTTTTAGAAAAAATAATTAGAATCCAAGCATTATTAATTTTTTATAGGAAAAGAAAATTTAATGGCAAATCAAGCGATACAGTGAATGTTTGATTATAGGTGGCTCGTAAATCAGAAAATAGTTAATTATTTTTAAAATGAGTAATAAAAATTAAAATTGATTTAGACTAAATTTTTAACATTAAGTTATTATTTATAATCTTCTTTATATTTTTGTGTCAAAATGGATTTAGAACTCATTTAAATGCTCCTGGATCTAATAAAAAAATTTGAAACTAGAATAAATTATTTTTTATTTTTAAAGTTTTAATTTTTTTTCTATTTATTTAATATTTGATTCAAATAATCAAGATTATTATTAATATTATTTATTTATTTGTTTTTATCTGTGCCGAGCTAAAGCTCCTTTAGATTAAAAAGAAAAAAATCAAGAAAAAATAAAATAAATAAAAATTTTTAGTAAAAATAAGTTAAAATATAATATAAAAGACAATTAAAATAAACAAATTGTAAGTAATGAAAAGTTCAGGAAAGAAAGAAGAAATAGTAAGATAGCAATTACAAAATGGAGTCCGGTATTCGACATTTCTTGTTTCAAAATCCGCTTTTATATATATATTCATCAACCAGCTTGGCAACCAATGGAACAGATTGAAACAATCCTCCCGCTACATTATAATTTTTATTGCTTTTATGACTATTAAAATTGATCATTAACTTTTTTCGGGTAACAAATTTGACTTTATTGAGATGATAAAAAACTAAACGTAGTGACAAATTTAATCTAACTTCTTTTACAAAAAAACTAATTGAGTGATAATTTTGTTTGTTGAACTTACAATTAAAAATTTTAAATAGCAAGCTCAACAAAGTTCTGTTACTCTCTATCAAAATTTATCTGATTTTAATTTTAATATTTATCTACTTTTTAAGTTTTATTGTTTTAACTTTATTTTTTTCTTACTTTTTATTTTTATTTTATTTTATTTAACTTTATTTTAATTTTCTATTATTATTTTTTTTTTATATAATCTGAAGGAGCTTTAGCTCGGTACAGATATACAAATAAATAAAATAAAATAAGTTAAGTTTACTTAAAGGAATTTTTTAATTATTAGAAGTAACATATTAGATATTTATGATTTCATTGACAATTGAAGTAAAATTTTGGACTAAATGAATGAGCCTAATATAAAATAAAAAAATATTTCTTGCATTTAAGAAAATCAGAAAAAAGAGGCAAAAGATTGCAATTGAAAAAAATAAAAAATTTCGACTCATTTAAGTCTATCATATTTTTATGTAATTAAATATTTAAGAGATAGACTCTATTTTTTTATTAAATTTAATAAAACAAAAAATAACAAATATTACAATTATAAATTGAATTTTTCTCAATTATTATGAAATCATTTAAATTCTCTAAAACTATACCTCCAGGAGAAAAACTGAAATGAAAATCAGTTGCATAAAATTGGGGGTCAGGTTTTCAAAAATATAAAAATATTCAATTTTCACAAAAAATTAAAATTTTGGAGAAAAATCAATTTAATTTTCAAAAAATATAGAAAAATTCAAACTAAATGATATATTAAAACTCTTAAAAATATTTTTGCTTTGCAAAAAAAATGGGGGTCAGTATTTTAATACGACTCAAATTAAATGGAATTGACTAAGTGAAATAAAAAACATTTTTTTATATTTTTAAACAAAAAATTAAATAAAATCATTTAAAAAACGATTTAAAAAAAATAAAAATTTTGTTTTACATAATACATAAAAATAATTTTTCCAAAGAGCTTGAATCTTGGTTTAGTTCATAATCGAGATTCAATATTCCGGGTGAATTAGTATAAATCAGCTTTTAGAGCCATTCAAAAATCACCATATTCGTGAAAAAAATAAAGAGTGGCTCTATTGACACAGTATGTTACAATAAAATAATTTTTTGACACATGACTATGAAATATGACTATTTTTGAAATTATTTTTTTTTTTTGGTATTAAAATTTCAAATTTTTTTTTTCAAAAAATTAAATTCACAAAAATTTTAATTTTTAAAAATTTCAAAGATAGATGAAATTTAATATTGAGTACCAAAATCTCGACTTATTTATAACAATTTGAGACGAGCAATTAAATGATGAAATTGAAGAAAGGTGCAAAATCAATTCCGTTCCAATCAAAATTCGGTCTTCAAAAAGTCTAGAAAACATTCGTCTATAATTTTCAATAAAGTTTTATGTATGCCGAGCTAAAGCTCCTTCAGATTATGGAAAAAAATCAAGAAAAAATAAAATAAAATAAAGAATGTTTTTCTTTTTACAGTCGAACTTCGATATAACGAGACCCCATATAACGAGCACCTCTTTATAACGAGCTGTATTGTCGGAACCGATTACAAACAATAAAAAAATTTAAAAATTGTTTCGATACAACGAAAACTTGATAGAACGAGCTGTTTTAAAAAAACTGCTTAATAATTTTCTTAAGAAAAAAAACTTTATATACGAGAACTTCAATTCGGTTGACAAAAAAACTTGTATAGACCTCATAGGTCAAAATTTATAAAAAAATAAATTCAAAATTAAATAAATTTAAAAGTAATTAAATTTGACAAATTCAATTTTCGTTTTTTTACTACTAATTTAAATATTCAACCTATACGAGCTCGAAAAAATTTTTCGAAAAAACTAATTTCTGACAACGAGCAGAATTTTTTTTTCACGTTTTAATAATAAAAAAAAACAATAAATTTATTGTCTTTACTCATTATAAATTGATTAGAATTATTGATAGTGGTTTTATTCAAAAATGTCAAAAATTATTCAATATTGCTGAAAAAAAAGAAAGTGTATCTCGCTTGAGACTAAACTCGAAATAATAAATAAACATAGCAAAACAAGAGAAGGAAGAGGCTTTTTATCTGATCTCGAAATTGTCAACTCAAAAACCGTTCCAGAGGACAATGTTGAAAGTGAATGAATATTTTTTTTGGAATAAAAAAGAAGACTATTCGAACATCGTTGATTTTTTATTTAATATTGAAAATATTGTAATTGAAAAATGCAATACAAAACAAACATCTAATTCTGATTTTTTCAAATAATTTTTATTTTGTTTACCATTTGTTTATTTTTGTCAAATAAAATTTTAGAAACCAAAAATCTTTTGTTCATCTTTTTTAATGGGATTTCGATGCAACCAGTTTCGATATAACGAGCAGGATAATTTCCGCCCGACTTGCTCGTTATATCGAGGTTCGACTGTAAATGATTCTACAATTTTTTTGATAAGGAAGAAAAGATTATCAGCAGTTCGTAGATTTTTTCTAAAACCTGATTGTTTAAATAACAATATAATCTCGAGAAGACTATAAGTTTTAACAGTTTTCCTCGACAGGCTGTCTTGATGATTTTTCGGTAGTTAACTGGCTCTTGTTTTAAAAAAGACTTTTTAAATATTATAGTAATGTAAGGAGATTTCCATGGTTTCAGGAGTTAACTCTCTCTTAGACTAAAGCCAAATAGATAAATAATGTCTTTTAGAATAAACCTATTATGGCTCTTTATGAATTTTTTTATAATGAAAATTAAAAATGCGAAATTTAAAATATATTGCTTTTCGAATCTTCTAATGAATATAGCTCGAGTCAAGCAATTTTGATCACAGCAGCATCTTTAAGTCGATTTTTTTTTCAAAAAATTTTAAAGAAAAAACTACTCATTTTTATTGTTTTTGAAAATTAAACAAAAACTTAAGAGAATTAAAAAATTAGTTTTTTTGAATAAATGAACACATAAATAATCAGCTCAAAAAATATAAACAAACAGAACACCTAAAGACTAAAGTAAGAATTTAATTTTTGACTGTTGTTTGGCTATTGATTATATTTGGCTGAAACTTTTTTTATTTCAGGCAATGAAGGCGTTCAAGAAAAAATTTTTTAAATTTGACAAATAATCTTGAATGAAAAAAAAAATCAATCAATAAATGCTACACCACTTGGAATTAATAAGAAAAAGTTAAAAAAAAATCCAAACGAAATTGTCGCTGGCATAGTCATCATAATAAACGCAAATGTAATACCCAAAATGGATATTGTAAGCCTTCTCTTCTTCAAAAAAGCCCTGATTTCATTTTTGTTTTTCTCAGAGATTTATTTTGCATTAATGTCCTGGTAATCAATAAAATATTGAATATGGTCATTACTACAAATGGAAAAAAATTGTACACTTTCATGTTTATTTTGTCCCAAAGTGGGTATATGAGAGATCCGGACATTTACCAAAAGCATTTTTCAAAAACCACTTCACTCTGAGTTATGTTGAAATGTGTGCCATTTATCAGTTTGCTGATTGTGGTGTCATATTGTCAGCAAACCACTCCAAATGTTTTATGTCTTTAGCGTAGAAAATGACAGGCGACTATATATTGAGCCTGAGGTTGATATGATGGTTACAAAGCGGTCAATACACATAAAAAATATATTCTATTCTATCCTGGCGGATAATCGCGAGGTGCTCGTCTCTCTTTCCAGTACCTATTTGAGCAATATGATATACCGATAATAATTAACTATTAATAAACATTTTATAAGTTTTTAAGTTGATTAACTATAATTGTGCCAGAAAATTAATCAACCCGATTTTTTAACAATGTGTTTTGAATAAGGAAATTTATTCCACTTTTAAAAAATTGAATTTTTTAGTTATTTTAAGGATAAATGGATCTATTTTATAATAAATATCAACTCATTTGATATTTTTTTGTTTCTGCCTAATTTAATTTTGAGATAAATGACTGAACATTATTTAACTCAAGTATATTTCTATAAAAATATAAAATAAACAAAAAAATTATTTCCATTTATTTATCCTCTTTTTTCTTTTATTTATTTTATCTTATTTACTTTTATTTTTAATTAAATTTTTTTTTTGCATTTTTATTCTAAAGGAGCATAAAGCTCAGTAAAAATTATTGAAAAATTTATCTATCAATGGCGAAATTAGTTAATTAATCAAAAAAATTTTAAAAAGTTATTGAACAAACTATTAAAAAAAATCAAGCTTTTTTCGATTTCACTTTTGATAAAATTTTATTTTTTTTTTTTTAATTTATCTCACTTGATAGAATTAAATAGATAAATGAATTAATTATTATTCTTTTATCAACATTTTTGTATTTTTTTTCTAATTCATACATGTCAAAATTTAGGATACCTCTCAAAATTATAGATGTCGTTTTAATTGCTGTCCAAAATTTACCTTTCGAATTTATTTTTGTCGAAAATAGGCATTTCCTTAAAAAAAGTCCAATATAGGATGATGCACTTTTTTAATTTTAATTTTTTAATTTAAAAAAATGTTTAATTTGAACTAAATTTCACAATTTCCTACGAAAAGCTAATTTAAGATTGAAAGGACTAAATGATCGTTTTCTAAAACGGAATTGTCTTTTCTAGAGCACCTGGTAACAAAGAAAGGAGTTATAAATCTAAGTCACTCCAAAGATAAATCCGAACTACGGATATCTGCAGATTTGATTTTAAGTCACAAGTCTTAAGTCAAGTCAAGTCAATGACTTAAATTTTTTTTTTTTTATAATTTTATTTTTAGGTAATAATTTTTTATTTTTTTAAATAACACAAACACAAAAAAAATTTTATTTTTATTTTTTTACTTCTCCTTAAAGGAGGTTAATTTAATTCAATAAATAAATAAATAAATGATTTAATAAATCCATATTTGATACCAATAAAGCAGTTGGTTCCAAATTCCTGGCTGTTATTATTGACCTATGTGGTCTGTTAATGTAATCAGATTATGAAAAAATTCTTTCAACTGGTCCAAAGGAAGCAGATATTGATAAAAATTTTTGTGACTTAGCCTTAAAACTGGACTTATAAACATGTCTGGATATCTGTATTCATTTTGGTTCCAATTTTCACAAAATTGAACATCAGGTAATGATTTTAAATAAAATTGTTTATATTTTAAAGCCTTCAGAAAATTAAAATAGGGCATTTATTATTTAATAAAAACATTTATAAAACAATTAAAAAATTCATTTTATTTTCAACAAGTGTTTAATTCTGTATTTGAGTAGACAATAAAAATGTATGGAGTCGTAAACGGAATTGTTGGATAATTTACTTTGTCTCTTAAACAACGTGTCTACGGATAAACTTTTACTTTTCGTTATACTAGTTTTTCCACTCAAAATTGATGTAGCTGATTTTTTGTCGAAATTTTTTGACAAGCTTAAAGACGAAAAACTAAGTCTTAAGCTATCGCGATTTGTTTTACTTTTCATTCTGTTAACAATCTCAGATGATCTAAAGTTAGACTGATCATCGCTCTGGTCCAAATCTTTTTTATCTATCAGATGATAATAATTTTTGGAATGAAAAACCTGACTTTTTTTTTCAAATTCAGTTAAAACAATTTCGTTTTCTGATAAAAAACTCGACACACTTCGAATTTTGGTGTCAATTTCTTGGTGTACAACTTTTTCTTGTTCCTCAAAGCTCGATCTGTTGCTCTGAATCAACTCTAGTTCTTGATCTATTTGGTTTTCTATGTCGTAGGATTCATCAAGAAAATCGTTTTGAAAACTGAACAAAGCCTCGTCTTTGGATGGAAATAAATTATTTATTTGAACTATTCTGGACTGAAGTTGGGTGGTCGATTCGGCTTTGGTCAAATATTTTCCCAAATTTTCGCTAGCTATTTCAGTAAATGTGTCAAAAGGTTGTTCATTTAAAATCTCAAAGTCGATTGAATTTGATTCAGCTACTTGGTAAATATAGCGATTTCTCTTAACTTTTTCTATCATTTCTTCTGATTCTGGTACTTAAATAAGATTAATTATAATAAGATAAATATTTTGTTTGATTGAACTTTAGAATGGGTCAGTAAGATCATCAAAAGATAAATTTTTTTGAATTGAAAATAAAAAATTAAATTAAAAAATATGTGTTTTTTTAACAGAGAACTTTATTTTAAATCCTAATAAAAACAAAAATTAACCAAAAACTACTTACTAAACAAAAAATCTTGATTTTGATCAAAAGATAAAGTTTTTTTTTTTTTCAAATCATCAATTTCTTTTGATTTTTTATCACTATAAAACACTTGACATGATACTAAGATGTCACTTTCTACTGTATTTGGATTTGGGTTGAAATTTAATTCAAAATTTGTTAACGATTCCTTATTATTATTTGGATAATCTTCAGATTTTTTTAAATTTTCCTTAGATATTTGTTCACTCAACAAATTTTTTGAAATATCAAGATTTTCCTCTGAATTGATTGAAGTTTTTTGTTCATTTATTTCAGTTTCTTTGTCAATTTGGATTGTTTTTTTTTTTTTGTTTGATTCGAAAAAATTTTGCATTGCGTTCTTTTGACCAATTTCATTTAGAATCTGGTCCAAATTATCTGAACGATCAAATTTATTAATATTTTTATTTTTGTTTTCTTCTAGAGAAATTTGTGAGATTGAGGATTTTTTCACAATCTTTTTTATAGATTTTTTTTCGGAATTTTTTCTGTTTAAACTCAACTTGATTTGCTTAATCAAGCTGAATTTTGTCTTCTGGGTGTTTTCTTCATTATATTTCAAATCCAATTTCAGACTGCTTCTTATTTCTTGTGTATTGTGATTGCTCTGTTGATAATCATCCAAATTTAGGAGATTCATTACATTTTCTTTTGTTAAAAATTCTTTGGAAAAATTAATTGAATTATTAGAAATTTCAACATCTTCAGAATCTTTAATTTTTTCAAGTTGGATTTCAATTTTACTTTTTGATTTATCTTAAAAATTGAAATGTCAAAAAAAATCAATTATTAAAAATTTTAGGTACTTTCAAAAAAATTATTTCTGTCAAAAAATTCTTCGTCATGATTTAAAATTAGAGATTCGTTTAAAGATTGAGAATTTTTCGGATTCGGAATTATTTTATAATTCACTTCTTTTTCACTGTATTTTTGATTTTTTTCTTCCTGGTTTTTATTCTCATTTTTAAAGTCAGTATACAAAAGGCTGCTTCCAGATTCCTTTTTTGTATGATTAGACACATTTACCGATTCCTTATTTTCATTCTTCTTTCTTCTTGAATTTAAATTTAAATCATTCTCTGCCGATAACCCAAGGCTCATCATTTTTACTTTAGAATCTGTTTTCTCAGTTAAACTTAAAGATTCCTTTATATCCTCATCATGAATTTTTGTTTCGATTTCTTTCATTTTAAATTAATATAATGGAAATTTTTTATTTTCTCAACTTACTTGATAAATTATTTTCATTATGCAAGTTATTCCAATTGTTTTTCAAATCTACTTTTCTTCTTGAATTTTTTTTGGAGAAATGATTAATTTCTGCAAATAAATCCAGGTTTGTTTGAATGGAATCATTTTTTAAATCATTATCACTTCTTTTATTTTCTGCAAATAAATCCAGGTTTGTTTGCATGGAATCATTTTTTAAATCAACATCACTTTTTTTATTCTCTGCAAATAAATCCAGGTTTGTTTGCATGGAATCATTTTTTAAATCAACATCACTTTTTTTATTCTCTGCAAATAAATCCAGGTTTGTTTGCATGGAATCATTTTTTAAATAAATTTCATCTATTCTATTTAAATATTCTTTTTTTTCATGATGTATTTTCTTTATTTCTTCGTTCTCTATCTTTTCGATGTGAATTTTATTTAATTTGTTCTTAGAAATTTTCGATTCTTGAATATTCTTTTTACGAAAATTATTTTGTTTAGTAATTTTCTTAATTTCACTTATCTTTAGATCAGTATCTAATTGCTTTATTTTACTAAAATTAGAATCTTTTGTTTCAATTTTAATTTCCTTTTTTAAATTTAATTTCTTTAGAGCATATTCTTCTTGATTTGCTGTCTTCTTCTTTACTGAGCTTGAATTTTCTGGTCTAAAAAAACTCGTTTTTTTGTTAATAAAAACTTTTCGACTCTCATCACAGTTTTTATCATATCTTTTGGCATCAAGAGTGGTGAATGTTTGAGGGTTTGTTTTGATCCTATACTTTTTAGTCCTTGTTAGCAAATTTACTTTTTTGTCACAATTATTTTTTAGAATTTTTCTTTGAAGAATTATTTTTCTTTTGCTTAAATAATTTCTTTTAGTAATTATATCAAAATTTTTGATACATGCATATCTTTTATTTAGTGTCTTGGCGAGAGTAATATCTGTAAATGCTAGAAGACTGAGATGCAAAATTTTTGTTTCAACTCTTTTCTGAAAATAGAACGATTTTTGCCGGTTCTTCCCGCTTGGGTTCATCCTATGATCCATTTAATATAATTGAAAATTAAAATTTTGTTATAAATTTTAATTCATAGCAACAAATTTTTCTTAGCAACTAATTTTTAAAAGCATTTTGATTTTATAAATATTGAATCATGATGTGTTTTATGTTTTGATTATTTAGATAAAATACAGTTTTGTCAGTGAAAAAAATCAACAAAAATAATTTTTATTTTATTTTTGGTTAATTTTATGGATATCATATCAATTTTTTTTGTCTAAAGTTTAGACAAACAAAAATATTTAATTAAAAAAACTCAAAAATAAATTCAATTATAAAGACCTGGTTGAAACTGCTTCCTTTTATCCATTATCCAAATGACAAGAAAATTTCCTTAATCAAAAAAATATAAATTTCTAATAATTATAACATCTATAAACATTTTATTAAATAAACTTAAAAAAATAATTTACGATATTTGCAATGAACTATTAATTCATCAATCAATTTACATCGCCTTAAAGGCGTTCATTCAAATAAATAATAATAATAATTGAACCTAATAGTGAACTTTAGAAGTGACAAAATGTTTTAACGAGTGTCGAAGGGCATTTTTTCCGAAAAAATTTTAAAGAAGCGACCTTATTTTTTCGAATTTTTCAAAAGGTTGTTCCCTTTGTTGTTAACATTAGCATGTTAAAATTTAAAATAAATCGAAATTTAATCGCTAATTTTTCTTTTAGATCAGTGATTCTCGAAACTAAAATTAAATCTGATAATTAAACTAATTAATATTAAAATTTTAAAAAGACTTTAAATTCTGAATTTAAATAATTTTTGGATAAAAACAAAAATAAAGCTTTTTGTGAAATCGTTTTGTCAAAATTAAAAATAAAACTTAAATCAAATAAAAACGAACATATCTTTTAAAGAAGGGCTTGAATGAAAAAGATAAAATAAAATTTAACAATAATTAAAAAAGAATTCTTTTTCAAAACTGATAGTTTTTTTTGTAAACTTATTAAAATTTGATACCAATTTTAGATATTTTTTAAATTAAACTGCAATATTATATATTTACCTAAGAGAATGAGTAGAAAAGTCTAATTTGTAATCTAAGTGACTTTAATTTTTTTATAGGACCATAGTGTGTCAATATTCCAATTTTAATGACAGAGTGAATATCATATTTGATAAAAATTGTTCCTTATTTCTTTTTTGAATAAAAATAAATTTTGAACTATCAACTCGCATCATCAAAATTTTATACCTAAATATTTAGATATTGAATTTTAAAAAAATTTGATTTTAGAATTTCATTCTTCGCCTTTTGCTAAAAAAACCCATCACTATCCAAAGCTATTTAAATCTTGCATTGTTTTAATTTAAAGGCAAAGAAATGTACTTTAAAAAACTAAAATAATTAGGAATATAGAATTTATAATACTATTGATCAATTTTTGAAGACTTAAACATGTTATTTTTTGACTTTCGTAAACTTAAATGCACCAAAATAGGAAAAATTTAATTTTTTAATTAAAAATTTTAAAAATAAATTAGAAGTACAAATGATATTTAGCCTTTAATCTAAATTAATTTCCAAGCAAATTATTTGATTTCATTTGATTCAACAGAATGAGAACCTCTCTTTGGACTTAATTAGACAAAAATTGAGAAGAAAATCTAAACGAAAAAAAGCTGCCATATTTTTTTGTTAGATTAGACTTAAATTAGGTTTTAAATGAAATTTTTTGTTATTAATTTGTATCAAAAATATATTTTTGTAATATAATTCAATAATTTTTATTTATTGGAACATAAGGTGTCAATAGAGCCACTCATTTACCGTAAATTCTCGAAACTTAGAACATGTAGCAAAAGCCGATTTTTTAAGTTGGTTCATGTAACAAGTACCATCTCGTCCATGTTAAAACTTACTCTCATTTATTTACACAAAACTCGAAAATAAACACAATGTTTAAATTTAATATTCATTTTTTGTTACACTCAAAATAGAGATTTGACTTTTGGTAGTCTTTTAAAGTTAAAAAAAAAGATTTTTATCGATTTAAAATTGATTTACAATTAAAAAAGTAATATTTGGTACTAGACTAAAAATTAGAAAAAAGGAACGAAATGAATAAAGTCTAAAATCAAATAACATTTTCTTTGTTTACATTTTTTCTTGGTCTCCCTCGTGATCTTTTAGGAGCAGCATGAGGGATGTGAATAGCAGCTGAAGCTTTATTCCTTGTTTTGGTTGATTGACGCGTTTTCTTTGGGGTTTCCTCTTTTAGAGTTACCTGAGTCGGGCTAGGTTGAAACATAACATGCCCTTGACTAGGTTTTGGAAACTGCACATAACAGAGTAAGTTTTAACATGGGCGAGATGGTACTTGTTACATGTAACAACTTAAACTTAAAAAATCGGCTTTTGCTACATGTACTAAGTTTCGAGAATTTACGGCTAAATTGTAAGTATTTAAATTTAGCACTCAAATGACCACCGTGTCATTTTTGACATTTTTAAGATTATTTTGCTAAAAAACTCTGGCAATTTTTTTTTTATGATTTATATTTTTTGATTAATCTAATTAACTTGATATTTAAAAACAAAAAAAATTCAAATTTTTCTGCAAAAAAAAAAAAGTTTACTTAGATTACCAGCCGTATCTTTTTTGACAAGTCATTCATTTTGTCTACTTGAAGCTTTTTAAAAATTACATAATGTGACATGGTGTGATTTTTTTGTTTGATTTTTTCTTCTTAAAATTAAAATTGATTATTAAATTGAAAAATTAAAAATGTCACGACGAGAAGCAGCCCTAAAAGCCCGCAAGGAGTTAGAAAAGTACAAAAACTGTAATGATATTGAATCAGGGGAATCAGATGAAGAGATAAACACTGAAAATGAAAGTGAAGATGAGGACAATGCTGATAAAAGTGTAATTTTTAGCTCTGATGATGATGAAGATGATGACATATACCAACATATTGATGAAGCAATATGATGAAAAAAAATGTCAAGTACGATTATGCAAAGAAAATAAAACAAATATTACCTGTACATTTTGTACAAAGCCAACATATGGGGTTTGTCTTCATGAGCAGAAGGTCGAAGCTGTTTGTAAAATATGCCATGATAATGGCAAAAAACTATAATTTTTTTTTTAATTTTCATTTTTTTTATAATTATTATTATTATTATTATTATAAAAAAGCTACAGCAAGACTAGCTTGCGGAGGCGTCCTACATGAGAGGTCGCCTATGGTAGCTCGTTGCACATAATGAGATGAAACACTGATAGAAATATACAATAAAAATTTTAGGGTTAAAAAAAGTTAAATAATTTTTGCAAGAATAAAAAAAAATAGAACGAATAAATAATAAAATTGTTTGTGGTGCCTATGGAACGGTAGTTTGGGTACAAGACCGGAAGGCGTCGTATCGGTTTATTAATTAAATTAATTAATTAAATTTTATTTTCTATTCAATTTTAATTATTACAAAACTAAAAGATTTTTTTGATCATCTGACTATTTTGCATTCAAATAATAATTTATATAAAAAAAATAAATTTTCTAAACAATTTATCAAAAAAAATTGCTATTTTTTGATTTTTACGCTCTTTTATATTGAAAATTTAAAATCGTGTCAAAAATGACACGGTGGTAATTTAAGGTAAAAAAAATTTTGTTCATTTGAGTGTTAGATAGGATACCGACGAATTTTCTTAAAAATCTATTTTCTTCCTAAAAAAAATGAAAAAATCGTAATTCTTAGCAAACTACCCCATGAGGTTCTCAATTAAAATCGAGGGTTAAAATATTGACAAGTTTTTTGCTGCTAATTTGAAAAAAAATTGAAAAATAAAAATTTCGTGTTTTTCTTTTTTTTTTACCAATTTTTAAAATATTTTATTTAAAATAATAAATTAATAAATTTTTTTTCGAAAAAAACATTTATTTTATTTAATTCATTAATAAAAAAAAAGAATAATTATTTTTTGATTTTATTCTGTTCATTTTACGTGATTTTATCAATCTGATTCGATTTTTTTGAACTTCGTTTTCATTTTTTTCTAGTATAACATTATTTTCAATCGAGTTTAAAAGAATGAATAAGATGCAAGTCCTTTTCTTCTATTCCAAAATTGTCAATTACTTAAATTTTATATGTTTTGATTGCTAACGTTAACTGAAAGCTGGTGTTTATAAAACGCAGAAAACAGAAAAGTGTAAATATCTTTTCCAACAAATTTCCAGAAAGGTAGAACAGATTTTGTCTGCTTTTATTATTAAATAAAATTTTAGTTGAAAATTTTTTTAACTATCCGTATTTTTACATTATATGAAGTTTAATATGTGAAATTAATGAATTCCTCTTTATTTTAAAATTGACAAAAGGAATTTTCCAACCTGGTCGTTTGAAATTATAAACATTTAGAGTATTTTTTTTATCAAAATATAAAAATAAAAAAGATAAGTCGTTTTCAGCATTATTTTAATTTTTTATCTTGGATCTTAGATTAAGATAACATTTGACAGCAAATTTATAAGTCTTACATTAATTAGCTTTATTTGAACTACAGGAAATGCTGAAGTGCGACAAAATTTATATATTAATTATACTTATTTTAACAAAAAAGTAAAAACTTAATTCCATAGCAACATGTGAATTTATAAATAAATCTAAAACTCGAATCAAAAAATCATAGTTACACATTGTAAACTTTAGAAAAAAAAAATTGTATTTGAATTAAAGGTATTCATATTTAACAAATAAAATATAAATCCCGAAAAATGGACGAGCGACACTGGTGGATCGCTCAGCGAGCTGCTCAGGCGTTCTCAATTGACGCATCCAGTGGTTACCTGGAAAAATTTATATGCGAAACTTCCAATTTTGAAAAGATCAGTAATTTTTTGTGCATGAATGGAAACAACAAGCTCTTTTTTCTAAGTACCAAACTCGAATCTGGAACTTTTGGTGAAGTAACAATTTATGAAAACCTGCTCCGCATTCCAAAGCAATATTTGGAAAATCTAGAAAATACAGTTATCCTCTATTTTATAAGACATGACTCTATACAAGAGGTAAGCCCAACTCAGATCCACAAAGAGGTATATTGTGGCGAAATTAAAAAAGTATCCCATATACTGCATAATGTATACAGTGATCTTTTGCTAACAATGGTCGAGACTAGCAACAATTGGGGAAGCTGTAACGAGACAAGCAAGGCTCAAATTTTGCGCAATATGGAAAAATACATTAATTCAATCAATGAAGTATCATTCGATAGTCAATCGCAAAAAAATATGGTATTTATTGAAAAAAAATAAAACTTAATTTTATTTAATAATTTATTTAAAAAATACAAAAGATGCTAAAACGAGTTGATACTGAGGCTCTGTTGGAGCTTAAGCAGCCTAGGTTGAATCCTGACTCGCCAGTAATCAAATACTGCGAGGATTTAGCTCTGGAATGGATGACTACTATTGAGAATATACTGTCCGACATTTGTGATGAACGATTCATTCATCAATCAGTTGGACCAAATAGTGAACTTGAGCGATGGCAACGAAAACAGCGTCTCTTGAGCAGCTTAACTGAGCAATTAAAAACTAAAGAATGCAAAAGTGTTATAAGTGCTTTGATTGCAGCAAAGTCAAAAATACTCAAAAAATGGAAAATTATTGATGCTGGGTGAGTAAATTTTATTTTATTAAAGATTTTAATTTTCTGACTTGATCAAAAGTTAAATTTTTTTTATAATATGTTTAAGAAACATAAAAGGACCTCAAATATTTAAAATTGGTTCGAATATGAAAATTTTCTTAAAAATTAAACTCAATTTTTTTGTTTTCAATTTAGTTAAAAATATTTTGTTTCATGTGTTTTCACCATTAAAGTTTATATTGTTCAATTACGTCAAATTAAATTAATGAAAATCAATTTTATTTTTTTAATTTTTGAAAAGTCTGCAAGGAAATTAGTGTTAGTAAAGGGAGCGTTGGTGGCATTGGCGGGGTCATTTATTTTATCTGTTTAAGTGGAAACTAATCTTATTGATTTACCAAATACTTAAAAAATTAATAGAAAGTTAATAGAATTTAGTTTTGTGAACTTTTTATTTATTAACTTGACATAAGAACTTTGAAGATGACACCGCCAATGTAACCGACGCTCAATTTACCAACACAAATGAAAATTGACAACGGAAAAGAATTCAGTTAATTTGATAAAAAAAATTCAATTGATATTTGAAAATTACAATTAGCTTTCTATATTTAATCAGAGTTGTTTAAAAGTCACAAGTCTCAAGTCAAGTCCAAGTCCGAACTTTTTTATTTAAAATTTCATTCAAAGGTCCAAGTCCGGACTTTTTTATTTAAAATTTCATTCAAAAGTCCAATTCCAGGCTTTAAAATTTTGAATACTGAAGAAGAAATTTATGCTAAAATTGCAACAATATTCTGATATATGGCAAATCTATTGCATTAGACAACCCAAGAGTATATAATTTTTTGATATGAAGCCTGATCTAGCAAATTTTAAAAAAAATTCTGAACTTGGACTTTTTTTTGGGACTTTAAAACAACTCTGTATTTAATGTAATGCTTTGTAAAAAATTGAAATTTTGGGTCATGTCCAGAATGTGATCATTTTGATCACCAAAATATTAAGCCTATGATCACATTTTTTTGGTGAACACTTGTTCACATTCTGAACACTAACCGAAATTTTTTCTTTATTGAATGGTTTCCATTAACAAACTTTCCAGAAAATCTTATTTACTTCAAGTAAGAGACCGTTTCCTATACTCATCAGTATTTATGAATTCCTACGTAGAGATGAAGTATTGCGTGCTGCAAATTATTAGCTATCAAATTTAATGATAGCAAATAAATTAGAATTAAAAAGGATAAGCTTAGGAAAATTTTTCTAAAGTTCCAGAATTAAGAACTTAAGTACTATCTAAATCTTTAATTTTTGACTTGAAATTCGTAAACAACGTTCTTTGAAATCCTGAAATTCATTTTTAGGAGACTCAAAAAAAATTTTTAATAACTAACTTTTTAAAAAAATTGGTAATTATTATAATTGTATACAGTATTGCACGCTTTAGTTTTTTTCATATATTTATTAGTAAAACTTGATGGAATTAAAGTTTATATTAAAAATTTGTTAAAAAAAATTGATTGTAAATAAAACTATTTATTTATTTGTATATCTGTACCGAGCTAAAGCTCCTTCAGATTAAATAAAAATAAAAAATAAATAAAAAATTAAAATAAAGTTAAAATAATATAAGTTAAAAAGTAGATAAATAATAAAATTAAAATTAGATAAATTTTGACAGAGAGTAACAGAATACATATTTTTAAATATTTGATGATTCAGGAAAGAAAGAAGAAATAGTAAGATAGCAATTACACAATGGAGTTGGGTACTCGATGTATCTTGATTCGAAACCTTTGTTATATTCTATCTATTTATTTGTTTTCTGTAACTAATTCGTTCCTTCAAATTAATATGAAATTAATAATTAGAATTTTCACTCAGCTGATAAATTGAAAGTAAATGAAGACCATAAATACATCAATCTTTAATTAAAACTCAATAAATTAAATTCAATGAATTTCTAAATATTTTAAGTTAATAATTATTCAATAAAGATTAATTTAATCGATATAAAAGCTTGGATTCAGTGCCTGTGACAAATAAAACTTACACCCTGAAATAATTAGGAACCGTGGTAATTAAATGGGTAAAAAAACGTTACATATGAAATAAGATGTCAGATAATTGGTCTCCTAAAGTATAGGATTAAAAAAAAAACGCTAATAGCTAAATTAGTGAGAGTTTCAGAAAAATGGCTGAGAACCACAAGAAAAAATATAATACCTATGGGATCCCAAAGGAATCAACAAGGCTTGGGGAACCAAGAAAGCTCATTTATAGGGACCAGAATAGTTTATTTATACAAGTAAGAAAAAATCCTACAATAACATGTTGTTAGTAATAACAAGTTGGCTTCTAAGCTTAATTCAAAGTTTATGAATGTTAAGGTAAGTAGAGAAACAGTAAGGAGATTTCTTGTATGATTTCTTGCCGTCATATCTTGCTGAAGAGGTCTTGCAATATTCCTATAGTGATCCTTCCGTCAGCTTTCCACATTTCTGCCGTGACTGCGTCAATATCCGGGGCTCTTCAGAGCCTTTACCACAGCTTCATTTTCATTTCGGCTAGGAACTTATAACGTGAATATTGAGGTGAGGGCTGGCTAGCCCAGGTTCTAAAGACTCTATAGGTTCTAGTCTATTTAGAACTTGTATAAAATGCTCAATCCATCTTGGTCCTTGCACTCTATCAGTTGTTAAGATACGACCTTCTTTGTCTTTCTCTAATGTTATTCTTTTCTGTGATGAGCCACATTTCGCATTAGTGATCTTGTGTAGCATATGTAGGTCCCCTTTTGAACTGGTATCTTCTGCTTCGCTAGCACACTGGTTTATGTAGTTTCTCTTTTCACGCCTTGCTTCTCTCTTCAAAAGCCTGTTCTTTATTCCATGTACTTTTATTACAACTAACTTGCACGCATTTTGTTCCTCAACTCTTCCTCAACTCTCCCTCAACTATTCCTTTCTTCAACTCTTAGGAAAGGAAAGGAAAAGATGAGGAAAGGAAAAGTTGAAGAAAGGAAGAGTTGAAAAAGAGTCGAGGAAAAGAAATGTACAAGTTAGTTTTAAATTGTATTGTATCTGCCTTTATATTAATTTTAGATTTTTATCGAACCTTTTGTATCTTGTCTCTTGAGTTTTTTTTGAAATGTTATTGAGACCGACCTAGGAATCGGTAAAGGTGGTATACTTCAACTTAATCACTATTTTCTGTTCCTTGAATTATCGTTGTTGGTCTAATTTTATACCTGATTAATTTTTTTCAATAAAAGTTTTTTTTTTATACTTTTCTAGGCTAAGGTAAATAATTCAAGAATTGGGTTGGGTATGGTGAGCTTGTCTGGTGCTAATTTTTTATTCAATTCAATTATGAACAATGGAATGAATGATAGTTCTCTTGCTCTCAGACGTGAGCCTTTATCTTAAAAATATTCTGTATTATCATAAACAAACCGTTTTGCTCTTCAGGGTTTCTCTTGTATCTAAATAATTCTAAAAATTTTAATTTGATAAAATTAAAATTTTATTTTCTTCATAAATGATGAAAAATGATTTGAATATTGAAAAAGAATATTTTAATAAAAATGACATTTTAATTTTAGAATAACAGATGCCCAAAACGAGTGTAGAGATAAAGTGAAATTTTTGGAATCTCTAAAGAGGCCTATTGATCAATTTTACCAAGAAGCAACACCCATAACATGCGTCACTACCGCATTGCCGGGTTTATGTACTGCTATGAGAACAGTCGAATCAGTATCAAGATACTATGCAAGACAAGGATACTTAGGCCTTTTATTTACCAAAGTCACCAACCAGCTAGTTAATATTTGCAAAGAATATTTACTAGAAGCGGCTCAAACTGTTAACAACAATCAATTCTTTTGGCCAACAATTTTCAAAGAAATCGAAGAGTACCATGATTTGCAAAGAATTCTAGAAACTAATGATTTTAGTCATGTAATTAAAATTTAATATTGAAAAAAAAAAAAAAAATTAATCATTTTTTTTCAAGATTCAAAAATTAAAAAGTACTGATAGCGCTGAATTTAGTAAATTCAGCGATAGTCTATTTCAGCGTTTAAAATCTTGTTTAATCGTGCAGGCTAAATACAAAGAAGCGTTCAGAAATTTGAGAGATTCGCTTGGTGGCAATCAAGCTCTTTCTGGTTTTCCTTCGGTTTCTTCTGTGCAAACAGCCGAGCAAAATTCGGGTAGTTTACGCGAGCACTCAGTTATTAGCAAGAAAACATCGTCAAACCGCAAGACCGCCATTGAGAGCGGTCGAGCAGCCGGAATTTTGATGTCCGAAGAAGACGTCATCTTTGGCCATTTGGACATGTTTTGCCAGCGAATCCGGTGTCTAATTGATCAAATGGTATCCTTGTCCCAATTTCAACTTTTGTTCAAATCATCGTCAAATTTGTCCAGACCAAAGAGGGAAGACTTGAGACTTACTGATGAAAGAGGTATGCAATACGACTCGGAAAGTGATGAAGATTTTGATGAAGATTTTGAAACAAAAGAAAAAAGCGAAGTGGTTCTAAAAGACTTGGACCTGGGCGATTATTCGTCTAAGCCATCGTTGGCGGTCTTGATAGAAGAGAACGAGGAGACCAAGCGAAAGAAAAGTTCTGCTAAAAAAATGAGTGAAAAAATTGAATTCAAATCGGAGGCAAATTTGAGCACTTCCGATCTTGGATCAGACGAATATTTGCAAGAAGATTACAAAGATGATACCAGATCTGAAAGTCCCACTAAAAGCTTGCTTGGAACTACCGAAAGGCTGTTTAATACGGAAAAAAATGTAGAAGCTGAATCGAAAAGGATTTTGAAAAAAGCTCAAACTTTCTCTAAAGAAGACATCAAATTAATGAGTACTTTTTTTTTTTTAACTTTTTTAATAATTGAAAATTTTATTTTATTTTTTAGAAAAGTATTATAGTAGAAAAAATGAAGGACCGACAGTCAGTTTCATAATTGAAGATCATATTAAATTAATGAAAAATTCAATGAAAGAAGTTAAATCTTCACATATTTTGGATGTTGGTACTAAAGATGCCAATGTGTAAGCATTAGTTTCAGGAAAATTTTTTTTTTAATTTTATTAATATTAAAAAAAAGATTCCAAGAATCTTATCAGACATTTTTAAATGCTCAGTCAAATTTGGAGAAATTTCTTGCGGCTTATTTAAATGTTATTTTTTGTAAAACAAAAAAAACTCACGATGGTCTGAATGTCCTAACGACGTAATTTTTTTATAAAATTTTTTTTTTGTGATTTAACACATTTTTTTTTTTAGATTTTTACCTGTGAGTCAAAGAAATATTCTAAGGCCGATTATAAATGATAAATATGTTGAAATATTTTCGATTTATCAAACAGACTTAAGTGAAACAGAGGATAATTTCGATTATTACAGGGTATTTTTTATTTTTATTTTTAATTGCTAGAAAAATTGATCTAGTAAAGTTTTTGAATGAAATTAAAGAAAATTAATTTTTTGATTAAACAATTCTTATAAGAGAATTGGGAAAACATTTTTATAGAAACTAGAAATTTATTTTCAAAAATCTAATATTATAATATGCTTGAGTTGGAGCAAAATAATATTTAGTCGCATCTTGAATTTGATGATCAATTCAAAATATAATTTCAATTCAAAAAATTTATTTTTAGATATTAAAATTAATCTTCAAATTTATTTAAATAATTTTAATTTAAGATGTTTTACGGTTAATGTAAATTTGAAAAATAAAATAAAAAAATTTATTTCAAAATTATTTGTAGCAAAGATCGATGATTTCATTTTATTGCCTATTTGGAATTTAAAATTTAAAATTCATTTTTAAATTTAATTTTGAATTTTGAATGCTAGATACAAATACTTTTGAAATAAAAAATTTCGAAATAAATTCTTCTAAAAATCAGTCTATAAATTTAAATTATAAAAATAAATTTTATGGCAATTGGTTGAGAAAATATTTTTTTTTAATTATTTTTTAAATCTACATAACACGTAAAGCATGTTACATGAAAAATATTTAAATAAATTTTAAGATTAATTTTAAAATCTAAAGATTAACTCTGAATTGAAATGATATTTTGAATTGATCATCAACTTCAAGATACCTATTTGGCAGATTTTATTTTTAAGTTTGCTAATGTTGAGATAAATTGGTATTGTGAAATTCTAGTACAAATTGAACAAAAATAATTCCTTTTTTGATGAATTAAAATTAAAGTTAATAAAACAAACTTTAAAAACCACTGCAACATAGTGCAACATAATTTGTTGCACCTAAAATAATTTCTATAATGAAAAATAAACATTAATAAGATTTTAATTGATTATTGATTTGATTTACTAAAAATAAATGTTTTATTATATTTAAAAAGGGAGCAACAAAGTATGTTGTAGTATGTTGCAGTGTTTTTTTTATTAACTTTGATTTTGATTTTTCAAAAGATGAAGAAATTTTGTTTTATTTGTAATTGAAATTCCCAATGCCAGACAAATTAAAGAAAAAAAAACAATTAAAAAATTATAATTTTTTTAATTTAAGAACAACCCACCAATTCTAAGAAATGCTCCACCAATTGGTAAGTTGGATTTTATTCTAAAACAGTATTTATTTTAGATACTTTAGGTGGTGCCATATCGTGGGTCAGACAAATGTTGAAAAAAATTGATGAACCAATGAAGGTTTTTAAAGAAAATAAATATATAAATAGTCTTTCAGGTAAAATAAAAAAAAATTTAAATATGATCATTATTAGTGAAATATTTTTAAGATTTTTGGCTTACTTTAAAACAATACAATAGCTTGACTTTTGCCATGATAAACTTCGAAAATGAATATTTAAGTGCTTGGAAGACAACTATTGATGAGGCTAAAAATGGTCTCAAGGGTTTTTTGATGAGAAAAAAAGATGAAGATTACATTTTTGAAATAAATGCGGACGAAAAGTGATTTTTCTAAAATCTTCGAAATATCTTAATTAAAAAATTTAATTTAGATTGCTAATCTTGTTCCAGGAGAGCAAATGGCTGTTAAGACTGGGCATAGACATACCCAATTCAGCAAGAGAGCTTCTGGCTCAAGTAATGTTTTTCAAAAAATAACCAAAAATGTTTGTCTAATATTTTAATTGAAATAAAATTGTACTTAATTTTTTAATTTTTCAAATTTTAAAAAGAAAAATATTTCGAAAAGTTAATTTTTTTAAAAATCATTCGATTGTTATTTTTTCTCAATTAAAATTTCGGAAAAGCATTTTTGGGTCTTGTATATTTAAATTGAAATTCTAAATTAAATTTTAAATTAAGGAAAAAAAATTCAAACAATACAAATCTAATCTAGACATGTTGTTAAGAAGTTATAGAGAAGTTTTGAGAAAAATTCCCTACCATTTAGTGGACCTATTTGAGCCTCATATCATTCAAACTTTAGATCTTTGCAATCCAGGCTGCTTTATTCTCACGTGGAATAGTTTAAATATTGATTCTTTTTTAAAAACAGTTGAAAATGGCATTAAAAAATTAGATAATTTAGTGTGCCTTGTACGAGACTCGAAGGAAGCGACTATTTTGAACTCAATCGAGAAAATAAGTCAAATGTATCTTTTTGATCATGAGTTGGCCTTTAGCACTACCTGGAATCCTGAGGATTTTTTGAGTGAAATCGGCGCTTCCATTGACAACATTGGCCAACAAATTAACAATCATTTTGCCATGATCGAAGAAAAAATTGAGGAAATCGGAAGCGTTCTGATAGCATCACTGAAAAACTCTGCAAATTTGAAGAAAAAATTGAAAATTACTTTAAAAGAAATGCTCAATTCGGAGCCTAAACTTACCTTTTTGAAGGACTTCTACTCAGAAAAGTTGTATAACGCCATGCATAATTCGATTTTTAAATCCCTGCAATTCTTGGCACAAGCCTGTGGTTATGAATCAACAAATAATTTGGTGAATATTAATCCAGATGGTGCTGATGCTCTCTATTACATGCGGCTTAAGTCAGGTGACGACTTGACACGGAACAACATTTCACAAAAAAGACCACTTTCTGTCAGTTCGGTCCTCAGAGACACAGACTGGTCTGATAGCCATAAACTGGAAAAAGCTTTTCTCAAGTAAGTTGAAAAATATGCGAAATTTAATTTAAAAAAAAATGAACTAAAAATTTATTTTAAAAATCTTTTTTGTTAATATATTGAAAAAAATTTTTTAGGTTGAAATTTGTGCTAAAATTTGCCATACCAGATGTAATAACAGATCCATCTTTGGATTTATTGCAAACAATAGTTAAAGCAATAGCTTCTAAAATTGTTGAGACATCGAAATCAATCTACTGGATTCATCCAAAACAAGATAAACTCTATTACGATTGTCTTAATAAAGACGTCGATATCAAAAATACTCTTGATATATTCGATAGCTTGCTTTCAGGTAATTTTTTTTTTATTTGAAAACAAATATTCTTCAACTAATAATTTGAATGTTTATTTTTTTCGATTGTATTACATAATTAACTTTTTGCTTTATTTATCTAAATTATAGCTACTCAGAAGTATTAAGTAAGGTTTATCTAAAAATATCTTTTTGTTAAATTTAGAAAAACTCAGTAGAGTTTTCTTAACTTTTGAGCTAAATTTTTCCTAAGTTGTAATCCTTGGTTGCAATTAGAATCCCTAATATAAGAGAAAAAATAACTAATAATTAAATAGCTTAAAATATTTATTTTTAAGTATTTTAAGCAATTTAGGAAAAAAAACAGCAATAAGACTAATTTATAAAAAAATTTTAGAATTAATTCGATAATTGATTCTTTTTGACTAAAATTGGGTCTATTTCAGAGTTTTTTAAAAGTCACAAGTCTCAAGTCAAG
>QEOQ01000207.1:898903-913378 GCA_010279815.1 Brachionus plicatilis
AATAAACCATAAAAATTAATTTTCTTTTTTTTAATTTTACTAAAATAAATTTAAACATTTGGTAATCAGTTGAAAATTTTTATTTTTTACTTCTTATATTAAAAAAACTTTTCTATTTGAAACTCCCACTTTCTAAGAGTTAGTTTTGAAGATTAGCTTTTTTTAATTTTGGTCAAAACTAAATTAATTTAGTTTTCAGTTTTTTCTAAAAATTAATTACCAAACATAACTTTCAATGAAAACAGTGTAAGTAAAAATCTTTTTACAAATTAACAACATCAATTTTATTTCCGACTAGCCAGCATACTCAGAATTCTTTGGGCGAAGATTAGATAAACATAAAAAAAGTGAATAACAAAAAACAATCTCAAAATTAGCTTTCTAAAAATTGAATAAAAACAATGAGCTAAATTATTATTTAAAAAAAAGATTATTAAAGATAAATTATTAATTTTTTCATTAAAAAAATCTTAATTATCTTAGTTAAAAATCACATAAGTTCATGAAAGTATAGTTACTAAAGATAAAAACACATAAATGTTTTTAAATTTAAATCAAATAAACAAAAAATATTAAGTCAAAAAATTTAATGGATATTTTAATTTATAAAAATTCCATAATTTATTTTTAAATTGGATTAATTTTATTAATAGGAATTTTTATTATATTTATAGATAATATAATTGTCAATAGGCCTTAAAAATTTAATAAATAATAATTATTATTAAAAATAAGGACAGTTTTTGTCCGTCAATTAATTAGAATTATTGTAATATGTTTTTTTCATTTTCATGACTTAATTTAGCCTTTAAAAAAAATGTGTAATACACAGATTCGGAAACTTTTTTTTATGTGTATTTTCTCTTTTAGAATATTTTTTTCTTTCATGTGTTTGTATTTTCTAATCTCTTTTTATGTTTATTTAATCTCCGTCAAAATTATTTATTACCATTATTATTTATTGCCGAGAAGATTGACTGGATCTCTTTGGCATATTAGTGGGAATAGTGTGAAATTACGGTAGTATAAAAGGTAGTATAAAAGATATAAAAATTTCTATTCAGAACACAAGCCACCACTATTTATTTAAATTAAACTATATTTATATATTTCTTAACTTGGCGCCAGCAATCAACCAGTTGAGTTAGACTAACAAACTAGCAGCTAGATTCATGACACCCATGAATATCAAAGAACTAATAACCGGGGCCTAGCTACGCCTGTATAATATAGTAACACGTCAACAATCTCCTTCAAAATTATTTATTACCATACTTGAATTATTTGGTTAAATCTTCAAAAAATCTGCTAATTTATGTGGTATTTATTGTTTTAAATTTGATTAAAAATTTTGCAGGAAAAAAAATGATGCAATAATGTTAATAATTTATTGTTGTATTTGCAGAATTAATTTTCGAATAGAAAAAATTGATGATTTTTTTATTTTTCTTTTGTATAAAATCCACAAATCCCAGATCCCAAATAAAATACAAGGGTTTTTCAAAAGAAAGACTTTGAAATATAATTTCTATTAATTATATTAATTTAAAAAACAAAATGCTTAATTGAAAAATAAAAATTATCAAATATGTTTGAAAAATTATATAATACAAATTAAACAGAAATTCTTCCTTTTTTGATGAATTAAAATTAAAGTAAATAAAATATACTTAAAAAAATATTGCAACAAAGTGCAACATATTTTCTTGCACCTTTTATACTAAAAATAATTTTTCTCATATTTTAATAAGACAAGAAATAACATTAATAAGATTTTAATTGATTATTGTTTTAATTAACCAAAAAAAATGGAAAAGAATGATTTTATTTTAGGTAAAAAAAAGGTACAACAAAGTATGTTGCAGTTTGTTGAGGATTTTTTTTAAGTTTATTTTATTAACTTTAATTTTAATTCATCAAAAAAGGAATAATTTTTGTTCAATTTGTATTTGAATTAATTCATAATACCTTATTTCCAGAGTTGTTTAAAAGTCCCAAAATAAAGTCCAAGTCTTTAAAAAAAAAAAAAAGTCAAAGACTTGACTTGAGACTTGAGACTTTTAAACAACTCTGATTATCTCAAACTTTTTTGTAAAATGATTTCCATCAATTTAAAATAATTGTATTAAAAATCGAACTTTGAATATTTTTTTAAATCAATCAATTAAATCAAAATTTTAAAAATCAATTTAAGAGATCGGACCGTCAATTAAGAACCACATGATTCACATACGTCTTTTTGAGTTTTTATGGAAAGAGGACTTGAATGGTCTTTTTAATGACTTTATGAAAAATGAACCAGACGAGCTTGTAATTAAACGAGAAGTAGACCGCTTGGCCAAAATCGAAAAGCAAGTTTTCGAAATTCCCGAATATCTGAACATAGGTCCGGCTTGTCTCAACACAGAATCCATAAAAGTGTCCTTGAAGACATTTTCATATAGCTGGAAATTCAAATACGCGTCGGTATTGCACGAAATGGCTCGCACCCGACTCCAAGAATGCATTGTCTACAGGGAAAATGTGCAAAAGCGTCTCATGGTAAATGTCCAAACTCTGGAGCAACTAAATGACGCCCTGCGACTTTTGGAAGAGCTGTCCGACATGGAAAACAAAATAGACAAAATCTATTTGCCTATTGAGAATATTTACGCTGATCTACAGCGCTACGAACTCATTCTGACCAGACAAGAGATCGAACAAGTGTCAAGTCTGAGAGACAATTGGTCCCAATTGATGAACAATGCGGAAATTGTGCGCTCCACTTTGCTCCAGGACAAAAGAAACACTCTAGAACAAGAGCTGGACAAACAAGTCAAAACATTTGTGGTCGAAGTTATCAGATTTAGAAATTCATTTGACGCAACTGGGCCCTCAGTTGTGGGCATCGACCCCTACGAGGCTTTGAGAAGACTACACGAATTTCAAAAACAGTACGACACATTTGACGCCAGACGAAAAACACTCGACTCCATAAGCATTCTTTTTGGACTTCAGTGCAAGCCGTTTCCTGAGCTGGACAAGACTGGCGAAGAGCTAAACCTTCTCAATCAATTGTACAAAGTGTACCAGGTTTTTCTCAGCTTTGACAAACAATTTCGCAACACTCTTTGGAGCGATGTGGACCTGAGCAAAGCATTCAGTAACATCAAGGCCTATTGGGAGGAATTTTTGGCGTTGCCAGACAAATTAAAAGAAAATTGGGAGGCCTATTTTGACCTGAAAAAAGCTCTCAAAAAATACATAGATGTATTGCCAATATTGATTTTGCTTAATGAAAAAGAGATTCGAAATCGCCACTGGCTTCAGGTAATGCAAGTGACCAAGAGTGCTTTTAGGCTGGAGGCCGCTGTGTTCAAGCTAAACGATCTGATTGACATTGGACTCGACCTGCACTCGTATGAAATAGAGGAAATATGCAAATCGGCCAAAAAAGAACAAGAGCTTGAGAGCAAAATGAGAACCATCGAGGAAGAATGGAACGAACAAGTGCTCAGCTTTACCAATTACAAGGATTATGGCGAAATTTGTTTTGACAAAGAGTACACTGAGAGACTGCTGGAGCAGCTGGAGGACGCTCAGGAAATATTGGCCAACATGTTGACCTCAAAGTATGTGGGTCCATTGCGAAGTGAGGTGGCCAGTTGGTCGGAAAAGTTGAAAACCATTGCCGAAGTGCTGGAACTGTGGCTGGAAGTGCAAGAGCTTTGGATCAACTTGGAGTCGGTATTTTCCACTCCGGCAACTGTCAAAGAAATGCCCGCCGAGGCCAAGCGGTTTCTCCGAGTGGACAAATCTTGGATTAGGTCACAAAAGCAGTCGTACGACATGAAATCAGTGTTGCAATGCTGTTTGGGCTCATCGGTCCAGGAGAACACTAAACGAGTCTTGCTAAAGGATATTCAAAAAGAGCTCGAAATTTGCTTCAAATCGCTCAATGCCTATTTGGACAAAAAAAGGCGCTTATTTCCGCGCTACTACTTTCTCTCAAATCCTTCATTGCTAGCTTTGTTAAATCATTTTTCAAATAGCGGCAACATAAGCGAAGTAAAGTCGTACTTTTCGTCTTTGTTTAGCGCTTTGAGAGACTTGAAGTTGGATGAGTTGAGAGACAGAGATGACATATTGTCCGTGTCGAGCACGTCTTTGTCCGAAAAGCCCAAGAGCGGAGCAGCGTTTCAGTCTGGATCGGAGAGTCCGAGCTATTACCGAGGCACGGCAAAAGAAAATGGCCTACAATTGTCTGAATTGGAAATAAGTGAAATTTACAGTGCGGATGGCGAAGTGCTTGTTCTAGCCAGAAAGGTAAATTTGGAAAAAGGCACAGAGTTATGGTTGCCAAAGTTAAAAGAATCGATTGGTGAGACCATTAAGAAGTACATGAGCGTGTCTTTAATGGACCTGTTGAACAACATGCCCATCGAAGAGTTGACATTAAAGTATCCAGCACAGATTTGTCTGATCGGATTAAACTATGTGTGGTCAAAAGAAGTTGAGACCAGCATTCTAGAGCTGAAGAATGAGAGAAAAGCAATGAGCATGGCCAGCAAAAAATTTTCCGCCATTACCAATAGATTTTTGTCCATGCTTTCAAAATCTAGATGGCCTAATATAGACAAGCCCGTGTTGGTGCATCATAAACTTAGATTAGAAACAATGGTTACTGTAAGTATCCAAAGTTGGCTTTTTTTTTTGGTGATTTATTATTTTTTGACTAAAATTACTAATAAATTTTTTTTTTCTAAATTTGCATAAATGATATTATTCTTATTAATTTTTCTAAATCGTATTAAAATTATAAATTAAATGTTATTTTAATTAAAAAAAGACAAAAGTCAGAAGATAGATGTTTAAGTGGATTTTAAGCAATTTTGGGTCTCCACGATCAAACATTGATTACAGGTTAGGTGACCAGCAATAATCATCTAACAGTTGGTCACCTAATATGTGATCAATATAAAAAATTATTTTCACTATTTTAAATAAGTTTTGGTGATCAATGAACAAATTACGTGATCAAAATAAAAAAATAGGTGAACAAAAAAGGCATTGTGAAATTTGGTACAAAAAACAAAAACAAAATATGAAAAATTCCAAAGCTTAAGCTCTGAAGGCCCAAATGTTCTGTAAATTGTAGCAGCTGATACATCCTTTGTACCACTTGCTACAATTTACAGAGCATGTTTTAGTCGGTCCAGATTAAAGTTCTGGCGTTTTTTATGTTTTGTTTTTTGTGTTATAATTCACAATGTTCTGAATTTTGCACAGTTTTGCAGAATCAGTATATTGGTGGTACAAAGGATGTATCAGCTGCTACAATTTACAGAATATGTTTTGGTCCTTCAGAACTTAAGTTTTGACACTTTTTATATTTTTTTTTTGATTTTTGTACCGAAATTCACAATGCCAACAAAAAAATTTATCGAAATAATTCCAAATATTGGTACAGTCGTGTCGCATTAATCCGAACTTTTTCGGAGTCAAGAATCTCGGTTCGGATTAAATTTTTCAGATAAAAAAAAACTTCAATTTTACAAAGATAAGAAACATTTTATTAAATATAGTATAAGTTACAAATTTATGTAAATTTTTAAAATATATAGCATAACAAACATAAAATCTATATTTATAATAAATTTACCGATAAAAATTGAAAATTGTTACTTGATTAGCTTAAATATTTAGGACGGAGACTTGATTTAAATTATTTGCTTTTAAATCCGAAATTTGATCATTAAGGCAATTAAACGCATCAAAAGCAGATTCAATATTTTTTGACAATTCAATATATTGCTGAAAAATTTTTAATGCATCTAAAACACTTCTATATGTACAATGCTTAATAGATTCTTCTTCAGCTGTTGACTTATTTCAGTTTTGTACTGTACCAGCATTTTTTTTTGAATTGATAATTTAGATTATTATGGAATTTTGATGAAAAATGTGATTAAATCTCAACAATTCTTTATTTATTACAATTCGATTCATATACTGACAAAGGAAAAAAAAAATTTTAAGAAGTTAATTTTTTTTAATTTAATTAAATATTGGAAAAACTAGGGTCAAATTTGATTTTTTAAAATAAATTCATTTTTAAATTAATTGAGTAATTTTATGAAAAGAAAGTCATTTTTATACTCATCTAGTAAAATTGGTAAAAAATGAGTAATTTTAGTTAATGAATTAGCACGTATTTTGTGCATTTATATTTATAATATACTTAGGGCTAAATTACTATGTTTTTTACTACCTAACCCATTGCCTGATCAGGCCTTTTGAAAAAAAATTTAAAATCTAATTGATATATACAATTTAACATAACGATACAACTTAATATAAAGGAAGAGTCGAGGAAAAGAAAAGTACGAGTTAGTTTTAAATTGTACTGTAGATCAACAAATAGATAAATTCGATCAATAGTTTTTTTATGGGATTGTAGATAAAACTCTTCTCTATTTATGATCTTTACTTCTTTTTCAAAATGAGATTTATTTTTTTGATTTTTTTTTAAATGTTATGTATCTTAATATGTACAAACTCTTTTCCTTCTATAATGGATAACGATACGCTTTATTTTACAGCGTATCGAAATTGGCTCAAGTGGTGGCCTCAGCCTTAGAAATAATAATAATAATGATTTTTGAAAAATATCTAGTTATTTAAAATTTTTTTTTTTTAATTATTTTATTTTAAAATTTTTTCATTTTAGCATTCAAATTATTTGAGAGATCTGTTTGACAATATAGCGAATAAAAAAATTAAAGATTTAAATGATTTTGAATGGCAACGCTGTTTCAGAGTTTATGTTCTAGATGAAAATGGTAAGAAAAATTTAATTACATAAAAATCAATCACCATTTTTGGATCCTAACTAATTTCACTGATTGAATTTTTAGAAATTGATTTTAATTTTTTTGGTTCACGAGGTATTGAATTTTTTTTTTTGCATTTATCCAAACATGGATATTACGGTGTAATTTTCTAGCTCCGTAAAACTCATATTTATGTCCTCATGTGTGTTAAATTTGTAAAAAATCTTCTTTTTAAATATAAAAAATAACACTAAAATAAAATCTATTTTGAATTTTAGTAATTTGAACTAAAATTGAAAATAGAAAAATTTTGAAAAGAAATTCTAAATTTTTTCATATAAGCTTCGAGTGTAAATCCAAAATTTTGTTTTCTTGACGATAACTTTTCATATGGCAATGAATTTTACGGAATAGAACAGCAATCAGTGATAACACCTCTAACTGAAAGATGTTTTTTGACAATTCTGCAAGCAAGCCGAATAATGAAAGGCTCTATAGTCTGCGGAAAGCCAAACTCGGGAAAAACACAAATTTCAAAAGTAATTTTATTTAATAGAAAAATAGTCTAATTTAGTATTTTTTCAAGGGTTTAGCTCAGTACATGGGCAAATTTATGTATATTCTTTATTGTTCTGGTCAAACCGATCATTCCTCAATTGCAAATTGTCTCCAAGGAGTCGCTCAAGTAAGTCTTGAAATCTGAGTAATTTTATTTAATTTAAAATTTTAAATTTCAGGAAGGATCATGGGTTTTGTTTGATGAATTACAAAATCTAAGCGAATTATGTCTCTCCTGGTTTAACGAATATTCTAGTGGTATTTACCAAGCATTAAGAAAACGGTCGTCATTAGTGCAACTTTCTGACGGAAAAGAAGTAATTTCTAATATGTATCTTGAATTTAGCCCTAATCTTCAACTTAAGATGTCTGTTAATCCAAATTTTTGCTTGATTTCTACACTTAATGTTTCCAAACAGTCTGGTCAAGTTCCTTTACAGTTAAGATCTATGTTTAGAGTAATTGCTCTATTGGAGCCTGATATTGAAGTTATTATCAAAGCAAAGTGTATTCAATACGGTGTCAAAGGCTCAAACATTTTGGCAACAAGGCTTAAGACAATTTATGACCTTTGTCAAGCGAGTCTAATGTCTTTACAGAGCAAATATCAATTAACCATCTCAACTTTTTTGTGCGTCATCAGAATTATGTATGACAAACAAAATCTGGAAAGTGGGGACTCGAGACCAGGCAGTCTTGCAGGAGCCCAGTCGGCAAACAAATACAGTGCCGCAAAATTAGAGAGTATATTTTTTTGTTATTAAAAAATAAGCAATTTTTGTATCTTGAATTTCTTTTCAATTTTAAGTGTTGTCTAATCAAACTTCATCAATAAAAGAGTTGCCGAGGAAAAATCGACTAGCTCTGGCAAACTATTCTAAGAGCGAACATGCTCAAATTGGTCAAATGCTGATTGATAACATAACTCCCAGGCTTGATTCAAATGATTCTAAAACTTTTAAAAAAATAGTTCAGGAGATACTAATGTTCAAAGAAGACTCGAAAATAGCGCAGTCGAATCATGCGGCCAATTTAACTATTCTGGAAAAAATTATAACAGAAAAGTCTTCAAATGATTACGGATTTTTTCCGAATAAAAACTGGATAGATAAATGTTTACAAATTTATACAGTATCTAACACATTTGAGGGTATTTTAATTTCATAAAAATTTAATATATTTTTATAAAATTTGCCTACAGGAATCATCTTGTGCGGACAACCGTGTACTGGCAAAACGTCCACATTAAATGTACTGGTTGATGCATTGACCGAATTAGGTGAACGAGATCTAAGTGCAAGTCAAAATAATTTTGTTTTTAAACAAAAAATTAATTCTCATCATGCTCACAAAATTAGAAAGTAAGATTTTTATTTTTGAGATTTTTTGCTTAAATAAAAAAAAAATATCTAATTAAAAATAAACAGCATTTTTGGGGCTCTTTTTATAAATTGCATTAGAAATCATAAAAAGACAAATTTAAAATTTCAGTTGATTTTTGAAATAAAAGTTAAAATTTTTTTGAGTTCAACACATTTAAATTTTTTAAAAATAAAATTCATTGTAATTAAGATTTTTAATAATCTTATTAACTGTAAGGCTTTGGCAGACTTTGCTTCTCACTTTTCCAAAGACTTTACTGTCAATTGCCACTTCGAAAATATTTTTTATTTGCGCATTCCGAACATTCACTGATAAACTTTTACATAATTTTACACAGCGATTTGTTAAGAAATTATATTTCAATGAGCCTCTGCAATTTAATTCTCGGACCTGTCTTTTGACATGTGGTTTTTTGTACTACAAGCGAAATTGATACCATTTTTTAACGATACTTTTTCAAAACCATTTAAAATTTTATATAGTCGAATTAAGACTATCCTTTACTGACGATTTTCAAGACTAATAAGATTTAAGTATTTCAATCTGTCTTCATAAGGTTAAGTTCTAGTAGAATCATTCAGTTTTGTCGCTCTTCTTTGTACTTTTTCTGTCTGTTTTTAAATACGGACTCCAGGATCCTACTGCATACTCCAGATCAGGTCTCACAAGTAATGTAAAGAGAAGTCTAAGTGATTATCGGCTAAGATTCTTAAAAGAATTTCTTATCAGACCCGGAATTCGGTTAGCTTTCATAACTGCTACAATATATTGTTTGTTCCATTTTAAATAATTTGTAATAAAAACACCCATATCCTTTTATTCTGTTATCTCCTCTAGGAAATGATAAATATTTTGTTTTGATTATGAAAATTCTACTTTTTCTTTTCTCTTCCCTAGATACATAGCTTTAAATTTGTTCAGGTTTAAATTTATTGACCAAGTATCTGTTCATTCTATTAGGATATCGAGATCTTTCTAAAAAATTAAATTAATTTCAAATCAACGGTAAACCCAAGATTGATACTGTTGAAGCCTTCAAGGAGATCATTTATAAAAATCTATTTCCTTTGAGGAACTTTATCAAAGGCCTTTGAAAAGTCAGTATACACAACGTCAACATTTTTGCATTTTTCATATTTATTTTTCATTGTAAATAATTCATTATTTCGTTCCTTAGCATTCTTTCTATTAATTTTCCGACTATTGAAGTAAGCGAAAACGGTCTACAATTTTTAATGCCCCTTTTTGATCCACTTTTATGTATAAGAGTTACATTTGCTTTCTTCCATAATTTTGGTATTTCACCCTAAATAAACAATTTTATAAATATTAGTGATAGCGCGAATAAGACTTCTTAAAAGCAATTTTTATTTTTGATATTTTGTAATATTTAATAATTCATTTCGGAATGGTCTTCAAAAATAATATTTTAGTTAATATGACTCAAAAAAAATTTAGAAATAAAAAAATTGATTTTTTCGAATACAATTTTCTCTAAAATATTTTTAAAAAAATTATTAGATTTAATTTTATTTTAAAATTACATCAATCAAAATTACTTAAAAAATTAGATAATTTTGACATTGATTTTTTTAGAACGTGACTCGTTTTTCTCAGACTTAATTAAATTTTTCATGGTAACACTATTTTTTTTTAATCCTTAACTTTTTTATTTTTGTTGCAGAACAGGAAAGACCTATCACGGTCTTAGATCTAATTCTGATAATTTCATTATTTTTTCTGGACAAAAAAAGCTTATTTTTTCAAAATATATTTTAAAAAATTTAGAATTAATCATTTGGCTATCGATGATGAATCACTTTTGTTTGGTTCATTGTCTCAAAACAACGAATTCAAAGACGGCTTTTTGACGTATGCCTTACGAAAAGCTTGCAGGGTACAATCTTAAAAAAAAAAAAGAAAAATAGTTGATTATTTATTTTGTAAAGAATGAAAGCACAACTTGGCTTTGTTTGGATGGAGAGATTTTACCAAATTGGTGTGATAGTTTTAACTCGATTTTTGATTCTGGCCTTTTTATGCAGCTAAAAAATGGCGACCACTTAAGGAACAACTGCAAAATAGTCTTCGAAACCGGCGATATTTCAAATGCGTCACCATCTCTTTTATCAAAAACAGTATTTCTACCTTTGCTTTAATAAATAAAATGATAAAAACAAAAATTTAAGGGCATAATATGTTATGGTGAAGATTTGGTGGGATGGAGGTCTATAGCTAGATCATGGCTTGAGTCAAGGATCCAAAATGAAGTTCAGGTGAATAATTTTATTTGAATAAATAAATCTTTGATAATTTTTTTTTCACTGAAAAAACTGAAAAAAATATATTTCAAAGAATATAAGCAATTAACAAAGTTAATTTATCCCTGATCCCTAACTAATATTAAATTTTAGCAAAATTCTTCCCTTAATGTTGCTCAGGTAAGCCATAGTACGAATTTATGCTTTAACAAGCTTAGTCTAATTTTAGCCTTTAACTTGCATTTTTGCATTAATTTATAATTGCCTTAAAAAAATTTAAAATAATCAAATTAATTTTTTTCAAAATAAACAAGTGTCTACAGCGATGCTTTAGCAAAACAATGGATGAGATTAGCAACTACTGCTTAAAAGAGTGCAAGCCAATGCTTCCAGTTTGTGAAGAGAGCTTATTTATTTCTTGTCTTAATCTTTTGGCAGCGATGCTGAACGAAAACACGAATATTGGTGGTGAGGTCCACATAGAAAGGTTGTATTTGTACTGTCTTATATGGACATTTGGAGGAGTATTGGAACAAAATGATCAGCGTGGCTTCAGTGAATTGTTATATCGTTTGGTTACAGCTCTTCCCGATGACGATCTAAAAAGTTCTGTTTTCGAGTACTATGTTGACGAGTCTGGTGAATGGGACCTTTGGTCTCAAAGGTAAAAATATAAGTTTAAATAACATCTTTTGATAAAAATGTTAAATGTGAGCTTGCTTAAATCTAGCCCAATCTTAGAAATATGGACTAAGTCTAAGTAAAAAAATTCAAAAACTAAAAAAAATAATTCTATTAGTTTTATAAGGATTAATACTGAGTAATCAATAATTTTCATTTAAAAATTTTAATATAAATAAATTAATAATAGATATTTAACGTTACAATAAATAGCCTATTAGATTTTAAATGACATTCTATAAAGGGTGCCAGAAAACGTGTATATGGATAACATGGACTTATTGGGAAATGTTTATGTAGACACAATTGATTCAATAAGATGTAGAATATTTTTGGAATTTTGCAATCTGGCGCACAAAAATGTAATTCTGTTTGGACCTAGAGGCTGTGGAAAGTCAAAACTTCTACAAGAATTTATTCAAGAATTTGGTAAATATTGTTTTAATGTGTAAAATTTTATTAAAAAACAAAAATTTTTAAGTTTTACATTTTTTTTTTAAACGAAATTAAAATTTTTTACTAATTTAAAATATTTGTCTGAATATAATGATTCTTTTAGAATTTTTAAAGCGAAAAAAAATTTTTCATTAATTTTATGGAAATCGAAATTGATTTTGTAACTTAAATTACTTTTTTAATTTCTAAAACAAATTTACTTTATAAAAATGCCAAATGCATTTAAAATGGGGTTAATTTTTTGGAGGCGACAAATTAATTTTTTTTGGGGTGACAAAAAAACTATTCCGACTGAGAAATACATTTATTCAACTGACCATTAAATATAAAATTACAAAGAAAATATAAAAAAAGTAAAAGATAAGGTGAATTAAAAAATAGATAAAATAGAAAAAAATGACTCAATTTGTCTTTTGCTTTTTCGTTGGCCTTCCTCGTTTTTTAGGTAAAATCACATTCAGTGCTTCGACTTCGACTGCTGCTGGTATTTAAAATAACTTTATTTAGAAAAACAACTTTTTTGATTTAAAAAAGATTCTTTTCATTTAAAAACCCGTGTGAGTACTTATTCTATAAAAAAAAATATTATCGGATTCACTCACCAAATCAAGCATTTCAAAATTTGGTGGAAAAATTATTTCATAGTTTTGGAAATAATTCTCATGTAATAAAAGGTTTTTTTATGTGAAAAGAATTTTTTTTAATCAAAAAATTGTATTTCTAAGAAAAAAAGTTATTTTAAATACATGTAGCATTTTTTGAGTGATAGAAAAAGTAATTTAAGATACAAAAACAATTTCGAGCCGTTTATCTACTTAATCGAATTAAGTGGCATCTGTTGCATTATTTTAAAAGAAATTTTTAATTTAAACAAGATTTTGAAAAATTCGCTTTAATTTTTTTAATTATAAAATACGCTTTTCCTTAAAAGATTGAAAACATTGAAAAAAGCTTTTGAAATTTTGTAATTTTAGAAAAACAGACACTTTATTTTTATTTAAATTTTTTTTTAATGGCAACTCTCATTTTATTTAAAGAAAATTTTTAAGTTATTTTACTCTAAAACCTTTATTTAAAAAATTTTTGTTGAAAAATATTTTTTTTTGTCTCAAACTTAAAATATGTTTTTCACAAAAAGCTAATTTATTTTAAAAACTATTTTTTTGAAAAATTGAAAATTGAAAATTGATTTTTAAAGAGCCAAACAATGAATATTATTCAAAAGAGCGTAAGTCTATAGTACAATCGATATATAGTGATATACCATTCGATAAATGTAAAATTCAAAAAGTCATTTAATATTATAGCGGATTTTTAAAACTATCAAAATCACTTAAAATAATGTTCTTCCTATATAGTTTTATATATTCCGTTCTTTATAAAAACTCTTGGAATGTAATCTGACCTGAACGTTTTGTAAAATGATTTTCTTGAAAGCATGTCTTTATTCGTAAATAAACGCGTGGATATTTTGTTTTTAAATTTTTAAAAATAAGCTAAAATCTGTTTTTTTCTAGACTCAAATGTGACAATTGTGAAGCGATTGAATTTTTCTGGAGCTACAAATGTAAATCAACTTCAAAAGTTTGTCGAGTCAAATATTGTTCATCGACAGGGCTTCACTTTTGGAGCACCAGATAAAAAAAAGCTTTCGATATTCATCGACGATATAGATGTTCCAGTCACAGATAAAAATGGAATCCAGCGATGCAACCAAGTATTTAAAAGCTAGTCAAATTGGGTCATGTCCAGAATGTGATCAGTGATCAATGATCACATATTTCGTGATCAAAAAAGCCTCTAATTTGTGATAAAATAAAAAAAAATTTTTTTGGTGATCAGAAAAATTTTTTAAAATATATTAAACTTTGTTACCAATTTTCAAAAAAAAAGGGTTTAGGTTAATTTAACACCCTTTTCATTTTTCATAAATTCACCACAAATGCTACATTCTACCGGATTTGACTGTTTGCTTAATGCTTTTTTTGCAAGTAGTTTAGCTGCATTGAACGATTCTACTTGGACCAAAGTAATTTCTTTGTAAAAACTGCCTTTTCTTTTACGGTTTTTAAATTTTAATATATATTTCAAAAACTTATATTTTATTATGGTGAGTAGCAATTTTTTTTTGTTTTTTTATTTCATTCAATATTAACATAATTTTAAAATTTCTAGAATGAAAAAAATTTTTGTTTCAACAAAAAAAATTTCATGTGATCAAAAAAAATTTTATGTGATCAAAAAAAATTTTATGTGATCAAAAAAAATTTTATGTGATCAAAAAAAATTTTATGTGATCAAAAAAATTTTGTTGATCAATTTTT